>JARJLF010001384.1:0-80574 GCA_029378395.1 Mycena leptocephala
ATGCGCCTCTCGTACTGTGGGTGTCAGTGTTTTCCAGCAGGAATTCGGCTCCAGGACGCTGGTAGCGGCCAAGACACGCAGCTCCGCCTGAATCACACGGACGCTGCGTACGAGGTTGTAGTTCCATTGCATCTTCTCCTGCTCTCCAGAGGCATTCGATTCCACCAACGTTTCCAAATTGCGAACCTTGGAGTCAAAGAAGGGGAAGCTGAGCTCCCAAGCGGCGTTCCAGGCGGCGATGCCGTCTCTGAAGTCTGGCATTCCGTACGTATACGGCGGGGTAAACTCCTTGATACGTCGAGGCATTGTCTCGTAGTGGTGGAGAGCGGGAGAGTCGTGTGTCCACGCGCTTGATCTCCGTCTGACACCTCCGTCGGCTACCGGTAATCCGCATCAGCCGGAGCACCAGGCTCAGAAGGCCTTTGAATCTGTGAAGGTTGCTGGAAAATCCTTTATCCTGTAGGGTAAGACCAAAGAGCGATCATCTGGCTTAGTTTCTGCGTGTATTCATGCTGGAGCTCGAAGAGGTCACTCAAAGTGACTGACAACATCTCACAGCCGGCGGCAGGCTCAAGAATTGACATGCATATAAGGGTCTATTTTGGGTGTCGAAGCATGTGTACGACTAGGTTCTCAAGTTATGAGATAACAAGAACAGTCTAGTAAGGCAGAGACAAATACAGGGAAAAGAGAAATGAAAAAACGCCGCACTTATCAGCGGTACATCAGGATGGAATTGCTCCAGTGACTGCAAACGACTGTTCCTGGGCACGCCCCTGTTGGGTCAGATCATTCTGAGCGGTTTGGTGATGGACGCCGTGGTTCATCGGTGGAACGAGGGAGTGTCATTTTGAAATCGGCGACGCGTTTTCTCTCTCTCTTTGTTTTTTTTTTTGTTTCCGCAGTATGTACTCATGATATTTCGAATGAGGGGGAAAGGAGGACGGAGAAACCGATGCAGATACAGAACGAGAAACCGAGGATGATGAAGTCGATTAAAGTCTTGGTACATAGGGCCCGCACAATTCTTGGATTTTAAGTATTTTATGTTATTTTTGGAGAACCTTGTCCGCCGGTTGTGGCATCCGCCTCCCCTTCTCCTGCCTCCCTCCCTCTGCACGCGACCTCTCAGTGGCTCGGGAGGGAGTTTCGCGACCTTTAAGAAGCTTGTAAATGTCACTTCGCTTCCGTCGCTCATCAATGAAAGTACTGTTGGTTCAGCCAGAATATTTGTACAGCTTCGGACACCCAAAGTCGGTTAGTTTTAATCGACCCTGTCCCCGAAATATGCTGGAAAGTCTGTAGAAGGCTTCCTTGAATAAAATAATGCGAACCGATTCCCGTCAAAGCCTGATTTCATCTGGTCGAAGCTCGAAAATTTGGCGCGGCCCAAAATAACCGACTTCGTATAGGCCAACAGAAAGTTTGAGCACAGTGATAATCAGCGCACCCAAGTAACTGTTTACACGCGGCGTTTTCACGTTGTTCATTTTCCTCCGAGAGCAATTCTTGCTCCCCGGGTCTGAAACTTGGGTATATGATTGGGATGGCACTAGGGAAGGTCCTCCTATTTTTGAGGAGCTCCAGAGGCAGAATTTAGGTTGCTATCAGCGGATTATCACCATTGAATTCACATATTACATACATACATACATGATGGCTAATAGTACTATAGTAATCTGAATGGACTCGTCCAAACCCCCTGGCGCGAACTTCCCACTCAACAGGCCACACTCAGCCAAAACCTCGCAGGTCTAGAATATTGAATTTCTTCAACTTCAATAATTTCCTGCGGTCAAAGCTACATGCTCGTGATCAGCGACCGAAAGGAGCCGAAAGGTCCGTGCGCATCGAACCAAACAAGGGTCAACGTTGACGCCTACAAACCGCCTTTCTCTTCCCCACTCTTCCCCACCCCCCCACCCCCATTTCCGACATTTGTGCGCAAGAAGCTGCAGCTATGTGCCTCTGTGCATCTCCGCTTGCGATAAGCACGACAGCTGATCTCAAGTCCCTTGCTCGTCTCGCGTCCCGTCGGCCGTCCCCTCAATCCCCTGATTCCCCTCAAGCTCTACTGCCGTCTATCAACATGTGGATGCGGTGTTCCCCTTCGAACCCAATGCCTCCAAGATGACTTGATTCTACCCCAAGCCTCTTCGTGCCAACTCGTGTGCATGGCGCCGTGCCGCACCTGCTCTCAAATTTCAAACTTCAAATCTCGTCTCTCCGCAGCAACACCACCGGAATGGTCAGGGCTATCCATTGCAGGTCGACGCCTCAAAAACTGGCTCTGGAATGGCGCTGGAATTCAATGGATTGTGGTGAATAGGGTCACGCGTTTGAAAATGTAAAGCACTGAGTGGCCACTGGAGAGGTCAATAATACTTCCGAGAGGAATCTGAATAGCTGAAAATGACCGGAATGGTCAGGGCTATCCATCTCTGGTCAATGCCTCAAAAACTGGCTTCGGGACGGCGCTGGAACTGAAAGTGTTTGAAAATGCAAAGATTGTGGCGTCAAAAGTATCACAAAAAATCTTATGAATTTTATGCACCGCCACTAAAAACACTTCAACACAGCCACTATTGAGTAGACCACTGTCCACCAATTCCTTATATAGAATGCCACAGGATCAGCACTGAGGGTGTTAGACATCAGCTAGACTCTGCAGTCCGGGATATTTAAATCTGCCTCAGCGATCCCTACCTGGAGGGCGACGACATGCGGGTTCTCGTAGCTCATAGGCATCGACCATGGTACCTAACCTGCTTTGCAAGACAGATAAATATTTGTCGGCGCGTCCTCGCGAAGATTCCTTACTTCTCCCATCCGAACGAGATTTGAGTCATTTGACTTTCGGTACCAGTGCATGTGTGTACTGTAGAAAACCTCGGGACCCGTGGGCGATAGCGAAACACGCATGACGATGGTGTCCCTGGCCATCCCTATGAGTTTTATATCTGCCGGTGGAAAGTCCATTGGTGGACACCAGTGGACACCACTGGCCACTGGTTTACGTTGTTCGGCAATGGCCCGTTACGACCCGACGTTGGTCTCCGGTGATCTCCGTCGGACTTCTTCGGCTTTCACCCCTTTCTGCTCATCTGAGTCATCTCTGCGCGCCCTGGCCTCCACTGGATTCCACTGAAGTCCACCGTACTTCGCTTGTGTCTCTGTGCCTGTTTCAGATTCATCTGGGTGCGCGGGGATATTTATCCGACTATATGGGCCCCTGGCAGTGTTCTCCGTTGTCAACGCTTCATGCCCCTGGACTAAGTGCATCAGATTCAGGCCTCAAAATGAATTCCTTTTGCTTTATTTCAGGCGTCCAGATATACTGGGCGGGAATACTCATCCAGTGCCAACAGCTCCGTCAGTATCTGTGTGCTGAAGAGCTCGCACGCTGCTCGTTCGGGAAGTTGCGAGATTTGGTTACATTAAGCATCGGGAATTTTCTCATCCAAGTCAAGGCCTTACTTAAATCAAGGTTCCATTGAAGTACACTGGAAACCACTGTTACACAGTGGATCATTGGGCTGAGAAGACTCCAATGGAATCCATTGGATGACAACATCGAAGTTTCCACGCGATACATCTGTTCTGTTGACATTGGTCATACTTTTTTGGGGGCAGAATTGAATCAGAATAATTGTGGTACAGCCGTATTTTCTCTGAGATGAAGGGTATCCATCTATTCAAGATTAGACCATTATATTTCCTTAGTGAGCCATCCCCCGAATACTTTGGCAACAAACACTGAGGATTTTGTGCCGAAGTGGAATCACATGGCTGGAATCTGTTCATTTCATTACACTTTCCAATTAATAGGCAGAAGTGATCTTTCACCATGAAACTCCCTAAAACTGGCCAAGTATTCAATGGTTCCCACTGGAGTACAGTGAGCTTGCGCTGCATTTGATAACCACTGTAGTCCATCACTGGTGGGTGGACTCCAATGGAGCATGAGACGTCCGAGGGTGACACCATTAAGGCTGAGGGATTTGTGCTGTGGCCCATTGTATCTCACTGGTGGCCACCAGAGGGACAGAACCGATGGGACACAGTGGTATCCATTAGATATCAATGGCAAATCGGGTGGTTGATGGAGATTGGTGAAGGTTCCGAGGTGGGTTGGACCCAATGTACTCCACCAGGTTTCAGTGGGGGGCCAATTAGCAGGCATTCAGACCCACTGTAGTCCACCGGAGTCCACTGAGGGCTTGTGGGTTTCCAGTGGTAGCCGATGCCGATCACTGTCGATCGATGCCGTTTCCACTGCCGGGTATATTACTGATCCCTATTGGTACACGCGCGTCATCAGGATTGTCCACACAGATGTAGTCTCTTATAAACAGACGCTACAACGATTCTCAACCGTACCTCATGTGCTACGTAGTCGAGTTCGGTTACTATGACCCAGGTCTTGCTGCGTTCATTCCAATGCAAAGCTTGGGTAGCATCAACGAAACCAGCTGTGTCGTTGGCTTTGACCAGACATCATTTATACTCGGTTCCACGGCTGATGTGTTCCCAGAGTTTAATGCATCGGTAAGCCGTTCTCTGAGGTCTTTCTGATTCACATCTTCTATTCACAGTCTCATCTCGAACTTAATGACCCTAGCGGGTTACAATTTTCGGCAAGAGTTCAGAAAATCATTCCTCAAAGCAATAATGTTCGGTTGGATGGTGCTATCGTCCCAAATGCTTTCCATGGTCGTGCTGGCTTTTCTGAAGCACACGAGAAGTTGTTGACATTAGCCAACGGTGGCCTTGATGGTGCAAACATCCCACTTCAACCTCTTCTCGTGAAAGCACGCGGGATACAGCCATTATCGCTCATGATGCCACTGCAGATAAGGAAGATAATTTCGGTGATGGCACTGCCATGATTGTGCGTCTTGTCATTGCCCTGCATACATTCTAATTATTATTTGTCCAGGCTGATTCGAGGAGGAGAGTGAGTGTGGGACGGGAATATTATATTCACATTACCTGCCCCGTTTAAGGCCACCCGTGGGCGAGTGCGGTTTTTCCTTGTGGCGGACCTGCTTATGGATGCGCGGGGATGCTGGGAACAAGAGATCCCAGAATTCTATTGGGTGCATCCTGACGGCAGTTGCAATTCAGGTCGGATGCCATATAATATATGATATTCACATTACCTGCCCCGTTTAAGGCTACCCGTGGGCGAGTGCGGTTTTTCCTTGTGGTGGACCTGTTTATGGACGCATGGGGATGCTGGGGACAAGAGATCCCGGAATTCCATCGGGTGCATCCTGATGGCGGTCGCAATTCAGGTCGGATGCCAATATATGATATTCAGTGCCTGCAGTCAACAATGCCCTACACTCTAGGCCCCCTACGTATGATTAATCCCTAGAGTTTAGGGTCCCCCGAAATCCGCCGGATTTTCGGCCAAGTCCTGGGCTCCTCGGCGATAATAATATTTCCACAATATTATCTGACCTGGATGTTAGAGAGGAGCCACCCAGATTTTCAGAGGTATAATATTATGCCCACCACATCACTGGGTTCTTCCAATGCAGTACCGGATGGGCTATAATATTATGCAAACTGCAGGTTTCGATAGACCAAAATATTTTGCCACCTACAGGCCAGGGTTCGGCCGATCCAGTTACTGACCGACTGTAATATTTCATCACCTGCATACTGGGGTTCGGCCGATGCAGGTCCCAGCGGACAGTAATATTTTGGGCCCTACAAGCTGAGCTTCAGCTGATGCACATCTGCGCGTGGGGGCGGCGGTGCGGGCTCGAAATGGCGCGGGATGAAGCGCGCGTTGTTGTCATCGGCGGGGCGGGAGGGAGTCGAGGGCGCGTCGCTGGGGTGACGGGCAAGGGGCGCGGAAGGACAGGGCGGAGGGACGGGGACATGGGGGAGAAGAGGGTGAGGCCGCGGGACGGGCGCTGCGTAGTGGTGGGCGCGAGCACCCGGGGTCTGGGTGGGGTTGATGGACGGGAAGTCGGGTGGACTGCCAGAGCGATGAGAAAGATACAGTCACCGGCATCTCGGATCCGGTGTCACCCAGAACGTCGGCGGATTTTCCGTTTGGCAACCTCCTGTACGGTTTGCAAAGTTTCGAGCCTGAACGATAACCGCAGAAAGAAATATATCATCACAGACAGCGACAGTAGGATACAATAAAGATAGCTTTATACCTACGATAGGTCTTAGACACAAAGAGTATCAAGCATGGATTCAGAAGAAAAAAAAAAAACCCCCTACTGCTCTATTGTGCCAGGTCACGCTTTTCAATGCAGGGCTATTGCGCCGCTTTTCAAAATGCCAGCCATTTGAAATTGAATGCATCTGTATTGCGTCAGGTCATGCTTTTCAAAATGCCCACCATTTGAATGCACCTCTATTGCACCAGGTCATACTTTTCAAAATGGCAGCCATATGAATGCACCTCTATTGCGTCAGGTCACGCTTTTCAAAATGCCGGCCATTTGAATGCGCCTCTATTGTGTCAGGTCATGCTTTTCAAAATGCCCGCCATTTGAATGCACCTCTATTGCATCAGGCATGCTTTTCAAAATGCCCACCATTTGAATGCACCTCTATTGTGTCAGGTCATGCTTTTCAAAATGCCTGCCATTTGAATGCACCTCTATTGCGTCAGGTCATGCTTTTCAAAATGCCCGCCATTTGAATGCACCTCTATTGTGTCAGGTCATGCTTTTCAAAATGCCAGCCCTTTGAATGCACCTCTATTGCATCAGGTCATGCTTTTCAAAATGCCCGCCATTTGAATGCACCTCCATTGCGCCAGGTCATGCTTTTCAAAATGCCAGCCATTTGAATGCAGGTTGATTGCGCTGCTTTTCAAAATGCCTGCCACTTGAATGCAGCTCAATTGAGCCACTTTTCAAAATGCCAGCCATTTGAATGCAGCTCTATTGTGTCAGGTGATGCTTTTCAAAATGCCGGCCATTTGAATGCAGCTCTATTGCCTTTTGAAGGCATGACCTGACACAATAGAGGTGCATTCAATTTCAAATGGCTGGCATTTTGAAAAGCATGACCTGACGCAATAGCGATGCATTCAATTTCAAATGGCTGCCATTTTGAAAAGCACGACCTGACACAATAGAAGTGCATTCAAATGGCCAGCATTTTGAAAAGCGTGACCCGACACAAGAGAGGTGCATTCAAATGGCCGTCATTTTGAAAAGCATGACCTGACACAATCGAGCTGCATTCAAATGGTCCGCATTTTGAAAAGTATGACCTGATGCAACAGAGCTGCATTCGAATGGCTGGCATTTTGAAAAGCATGACCTGGGGATTCTCAAACATGCATTAAGCAATCAGCAGGTTGAGGTAGAGCTGGAAGCTGAGATTTATTGAACTGGTAAGGGTTTCTAAACGGAAGTTAAAAGCAAGGGTTGACATCGGTCCGTCCTCCGTACCGATCTCCCAGATACCTCACCTATTAATATCTTTGATCCAGATGGAATCACTGCAGCTTTCTCCAAGCTTAACGAACGCCTTGACTTTTTAGAAGCAACAATATTCGGGTGGACCTCGCCAATCGAACAGGTTCACCATAAACAGACTCCGCAAGATTCTGAAGAAGCCAGCAACCCCTGGGCAGAAGCCCTCGGGCGTCATCGAAGGGTTGCGGACCAGTCATTGTCGGGGTCAACCGTGTACGATAGGTCCTATGATTTAAGCATTTCGGCCCGTGCCAGTGGAAGCAGTTCCAGTTCAAATTTTCCGTATGGTTTCGATACAATTTGATTCCATGTATGGGTTGCCCAGGAATGCACGCGAGCATCAGCAATCATCTGTCAATCTTTTTTCTTTCTCGACATCCACCGTCGCCGCTCTCCTTCACAGCTCGCTGTGGGTCTCAAGGTCGCCCCGAAGAACTGTCCCGCAGACCCAACGCAGACAGTGAGCACGGTCCGACGGAGTCTGCAGAACGATACAATTCCAGGTGTTTTTGTCGAGTGTGTGACGTCACATCTGTCACGGTATTTCGTCGTAGCCGTTACAGCCGACACTGATTTGTCGTTTCTTCGACGTTTCTCAGCACATCCATGGCATTGTGGGTATCTCCTCTGGCACCACCAATGCCGATGTACCTACTGACATCTGTCTGAAGTCGATTCAGCCACTGTGCCTCATCGAGGCCTCATCATTGACCGAAGACTGAATCAAATAGTTAGTGTTGCTGCGGTCAGGTTCTGAGCCGCTGGTGAACCTGAATCGAACCTGAACCAGACCAAAAGTCCGGCTCAGTGTCTGTAGAATTAACTGGACCGAACCGCAGGTCCAGTCCGAGGTTCAAAATTTTTCAGAAATCACCGAACCGTGCTGAACCGAACCGGACCCAGCAGCAAAAAAACCCTTTGAAAGGTGTCTTCCAGGGAGGAATTTCATTCAAACATGCAGCCAGATCACATTAAACCTGTCAAAATACAGTTTTGATGCAGTCACATGCATTTGTTTGAATTGACATGGAGAGCCCTCAGGTCCTGTACAAAAGCACCAGGGCCGTCAAAACAAATCTGAAGAGACAGTTCCAACCCAAATTTCACTGGCTATCCTCCCAGCAAGATCCCATCAAAATCCAGCTTGAAGTGATTGCACAGGGGACAAAATACTGTCAAAATACAGTTTTGATGCAGTCACATGCATTTGTTTGAATTGACATGGAGAGCCCTCAGGTCCTGTACAAAAGCACTGGGGCCGTCAAAACAAATCTGAAGAGACAGTTCCAACCCAAATTTTGCTGGCTATCCTCCCAGCAAGATCCTGTCAAAATCCAACCTGAAATGATTGCACAGGGGACAAAATACTGTTTTGATGCGAAATATCGGCCCATCATTCGGACTGACATTCAGCTCGCTCTCAAAATCCTGGTCTGCGAATTTAGGAAAGAACGAGAACTTATTACATAAGTACTTGTAATTGATGTTTTGCGGTTCATCCCTCCGACAAAGTTGACTGGGTCTCAGTGGAAAAATAAAGTTACTCTGGTGAAAGATGCGGCGTTGGAGAAAAAGATCAAGCATGCACCGGAGACACTCAAACCTAGACGGAAAGTCAAAGAACCTGACTCGACAGGGAAAGTACTCCTTCTTGACTCTTTTTCTTCATGAAATACTTCAAGGCAAAGGAGAAGAAAGCCACGAAATTGGTTGAATCAATTACGCAGGAGTACAAGCTAAATGATGAGGAGAAATGTGTGAGGGCTTGAATCAAGAGTGCACGTGACGAGCCATCCACCACAAATTGAGATACAAACAAGATATGCCGTCGCTTCGCTCCGGCGGCGGCAGCATAGTCTGCATAGACTCACACCGGTAACGATGTATAAAAAATGTAAGAAGCATATGTCATTGATTGGCAGAGCGCGAATTCTGTTCGTCAAGGTACGCATTACCCTCCAACTCCGACCGTCCTTGTCTCCCGACACGTCCTCGCCGGCGGCACACTCCTACCGCTTCCTATTCCTCTTGCTTGTCCCGCCCCACCGGTCACCCGCCAACATTTGTGGATATTGAGTGAGCATGTGATGTTGTGATCATCGGGTTTGTGGATGTGCTCCAAATGGGGATGAAAACAAAAAGAGAACTTGTACCTGCAACCCCCAGTCGCCTCAATTCCATTGAATGGCGCGTATTTTGCGAATTGATACCCCCAGGCCATCAGCCCCGCACAAACGCGTCATCCCTTCTTTGGGTTTCAAAACTTGGGGGGGGGATATATTATACTCATCAGTTAGAGGATGCAAGACGCTGGCTGAGTGTAGACTGGCTGGCTGAGTATTGAGATTTCCAATGAATCAGCTTCAGGGGGCTTCCTTCGCCCTCAGAGGGGGGATGTGCACTGCTTATATATGTCTCCAGGAAGCGGTTTTCCGAGCCACGCTCGGGCACGGACCATTCTCTATTTGCGTTTCAAGTCGTTAAATTGTATTCAGGTGCGTCCATTCCGATGTACACATTGTGGTACTGTATGTACCCCTACATAATACAAACTCATATATCTACCTTGCAGTCATCGATTTCACGAGTCCAAGTCATAAGATTGCCGCCAACTGCCGCCACTGGCGGCAACGGCAGCAGTTGGCGGTATTTTCCCTTGGCCCCAGATCCCACAGTTTTCCCCGTGCCCACGGTAGACCCCAGACGACAAGAAGAAGCAAGAGAATAAACCTAGAATAATTAGCCACAAATAACCTCAAACATTATTACTTGTGCGGTAGATAGGAGTAGTGTAGAACTCTTGTAAGACCTCATACACAAATTTGGCGACCAGAACAATTGTAGAGCGCTCGTGGATCATGGCTTTCAAGAACTCGACAGATGTGAACTCAGCCTTTTTTATCTGTAGATTGGGCGCTGGGACTGGAAGGTGGAGAGGAAGTCGACCAGGGAAGGGCGAAGAATCGACACGACACTCACTAATCCCCTGCAGGGAAAAACCTGGTTGCATACATGCAACCCTTCTTGCTCGTGGGGTGGTCCCTACCCACGTCCTTGGGCACAGTCACGGGGACCTGAAATGGAGGTATATCAGCATTCGGGACCAGGGTGGAGAGAGGAAGGAGAGAAAATCAAGATTTGGGAGAAGGATAAGGAGGGAGTGCGATGGGCAGGCCGCTGGCTGGTCCACTAACCATGCCAGGCCCTCATTCAGGCAAGTTCTGAGAATGCGAGAAATAGGGTAACCAAGTTCGCGGAGTCAGTCCCCATGCGTGTGTCTCTTGACCCAGAGGCAGCGGCGAGGAGATTCACCATTCCCTTGGAGGTAAATAACACCTGAATGACTGCCGAGAGCGCTTCCATAAGCTAGGCAGGGCCGCAGCGGCGAGCACTCAGGTGACCGTCTCCACATCTACTCACAATGAAACGTTAGGAATGCTTAGGAGGAGCGTGAAATGGGGACCATCAGAAACTCACCGGTAACATTTTTTAGGACAGATCATTATGAGGCATCCTAATGAGACTCACAGCCATTCCCGATGATGCCAAGTAAAATTACTGCTGTATATTGTGATGGGCCAGGATATGTCGGGAGCAGCATCGTGAAGTGTGAGGAAAAAATCCAGTATAACTAAGTTTTGAGCTATGAATGAAATAATTTTACAAAAGCTGTGATCGATTGATTTTTCCGGATTTTGGTCGTGCATGGTTTGCTGGACTGGCAACGGAATTTCGACCAGCTTTGCTCCCTCCCGAGGATCACGGCACAACAACGGCCATCAACAAAACTGATGTCATCGCTTGTTTTTGTGGAAATAACTTACGTGTCACTGTGAAATCCGCGTCGTTTGGTCAAGCATTGATGGACACTTAGGCAAAGCATACCATCGCTGGCTACGCGAAGATCGAAATGTCCATGATGTCAGATGCTACAAGTAGAGTCATCGTTCGAAGGCAATCCAATGGCGCAAACCAGGCGTCTGGCTCCAGACCCCGCCACGACCCGAGTCGTTGATGCAATCCCTGTAACTACAAGTACAATTTTCTCAATATGAATTTTTGGAACGTGGTCACGCAAATGTATGAATCAACCCGCTGAATGCATCTCCATTGGCCGATATCTCAGGAATGCGGCTGTGGACTTTCCACTTCGGTGCTAATACTCATCGAAAAACCGTCGCAAACAGGTCTATAATTTGGCTGTGGACCTTCTGTTGAAGTTGAACACGCCAAGAGCCGCGGCCACCATAAAATTAATCAGCCCAGCGGGGAGGCCACTGCGGCTGGAATACATTGTATTTCAACTGTATCGCTGAGTGACAGATCATCTTGATTTACTTTCGTACCCCGCCAAAGCGAGGCGAGGGCATATAGTGTAGGATTCCGCAGGCCTGCTCGGTTCCGAAGTCCACACTCGGTCATCATGGAACACCGTGGTGCTCCGGGTTTCCATACTAGATATGTTGTCAAAATCCCACCAAGGCCTGTACACTGTTGCTTCACTAATCTCCTGAAGATGATCCAGATATAAACTTATCTGCTACCTAATGCTCTACTCTGATGTAGGACTGCGGTTATATTCTGACATTAGCTTTGGTATCATGATTTTAATCTACCATATCTTAGCATACACTTTTTTCATTTCATTTCAATTTCCATTAACGTGCGCGCGGGCCCGAGGGGCCCATGTGGCACAGTACATACGACATGGAGTAGACTAGCGGCCAGGAGGGGGTCGAGGGAGGTAGGTGGGCGTAGGTAGGGGTGCGGTTACGAGGGGTGCTATGAGGATTGGTAATGAGTTAAGCGCGATGGCGGGAAGACAGTAACTAAGTAAGAGTAATTGTATCTAAGTGAAGAAATAACAAGGGACAGGGCTACAGGGAGTAGCGCGGGAAGCGACCAGTGTCGCGGACGAAGTCGAGGACGGGCTTCGCATCCTTCTTCGCCGAGAGCAGAAGCTTCAGCGATAGGCGGGCGGTGCCGAGTCGACGGACCAGGTCGAGTCGTTGGCGGCGGTAAGCCGGGCATAGGAGGAGGAAGTGGGGGACGGACTCGGGGGTGTTGCAGAGGGCGCACACGGGGGAGGGGGCGAGGTGGAAGCGGAAGAGGAAGGCGTTCAGGCCGATGTGCCCCGTGCGCAGCTGGGTGAGGACGCTGCACTGGGGTCGGGTTAGGTTGTCGTACATGCGCGAGACGGCGTTGGAGGGACGTGCGTCGTCGAAGAGGGAGATGCGGGTGAAGCGCGGGGACGCGGACCACTCGGTCAACCAGCGCTCTCGGAACGCGCGCGACCCAGCGTCGATGGTGGCCGACTTGCTGAGGGGGAGCGGCTTGTCGAAGAGTCTGATGCGCGAGGAGAGTGGGGAGGAGACGCCCTTGGCCGCCTCCTTCGCGCGCGCGTCGACTGCTTCGTTGCCCGCGATGCCGACGTGCGCCGGTACCCAGTGGAGGCGGATCTTGAGGGATCTGCGGGCGCTGAGTAGGCGGCGGAGAAGAGTGTGGAAGGTGGAGACGAGGTATTGGCCCGGTTGCGGTTTGGGTGCGGAGATGGCGATGATGGCGGGTTGGCAGTCCATAAAAACGTCGACGTCAGTGAGTCGGGGCGTCGCCTTGATGATGTCTAGGGCGAGGATCGCGCCTGCGACCTCCGACTCGAAGACAGTGTGCTCGGTCTCTTAGCATACACAAATAGCACTGACTGTAATTCACAAGCCAATAAAGCCAGGTTGACGTCAAGTGAGTTGGTTGAAATGAGATGCTATGTTTCCAGTATGAAACCGAGCCCAAGTTCATTCAAATCAAATCAGCACTTCAACACCAGGTACAAATTTCCAACTGTTGACGTGGCTGTCTAGGAGACCCAATCGCTGAGCGAACACAGAAACAACATTGATCGCTAAAACCTCCATCTTCCATCTCTGAATCATCTTCGTCCTGTCAGTCCGGTGGTGATCAAGGTAAGTTGTCTGGTACAGAAGCAGGTCTGATTAGATTCATTTATTCGTCGCAGTCGACTTCAATCATGAAGGTCCTCAGCCGAATCGAAAGGCGTAAGGACAAATTTTCGATCGAAGCCAAGGCACTCTGCATCAGATGGAAATTCAAAGAGGAATTGCCCTCTTTGGCCCCTCTACGTACTGTGGATTGCTGCGATTGACTTCGTTCGAGTTCGTTTTTCACTTGTGCAGTTTTTTTAGTCCCCATCCCTCCAACATTGTGCCTCGCTCCTACAGCCATACATCCTAAATATAACAAGCGGTTGCCAGTCCGTCATCCTCTTTTCCGAATCCACTGAGGATTGGCAGCAGCAGTAGCCTGTGTGATGTTGAGTTCAGTGCGGACCCAGGCATCACGCGCGGCCGAGGCATGTCGGCTTGACTGAAATGTGAAGTATGGACTCACGGACAGTCATTGATACAATCAGATCATTGTTCTTGAGTTGACAGTGAAACATATATTGAGCTTGTAGCGGATTGTAGCATGCAGAATAAAGAGACTTTTGTAATTCCGACGATGCAAGGTATGCCCCCGCCGACATCCACGGCGGAGCATGTAGGAGAAGTGAAACAGAAGCGTCCGACTTATACCGGCTGTACTGACCCCGTCCAGGACTACGTAACATGCCTGGGAAGACAGGGGAAGGCGGGGAACTGCAGACCCTACACCGGCCACATACTGACAGAACTCCGAGGAAGCGCAATGAGCTTGGTCTACGCACGCTTCCGAAGTCACCTCTGGGGACAGTAGTGAGTCATCAATCTGCTGGGCAGCTGTCAAATTTTCACCATGGTCTCCAAACTAGTGATGTTATGGCTTTGGCCTCAGGCCAAAAAGCCGGGGCTTTTTGGCTTTGGTACCAAGGCCAAAGCCAAGCCAAAATCTTGGCCTGGGATGGCTTTTGGCCCGGCTCGCCATTGTGTCAGGCCAAAGCCAGGCCAAAAAGTCATGGCTTTTGAAGTACATTTTTTATATCTATTTCAGCTTTATTTTTGAGCCGGTCTCATCGCTTCACCTCCTTATCGTTGCAGGTTCAAGTTGGGTTTCCACTCGGCAAAACCAGCCTCAGAAAATGAGAACGGTCTTTTGGGTTGCAAAACTTTGAAATTGCTACCTTGAGAAGTTGCCGCACTCTCAAGTTACGAGTGCCTATTTACTGTTCAATCATTTCAAGCCGGATTTTGAAGGGGTCTTGCTGGGAGGCTAGCCAGCAAAATTTCGGTTCAAACTGTCGGGAGCTCAGGCCCCTCCATGTCAATCCAAACAAATGCAGGCTGTCACCAAACAAATGCAGGCCATCACCACACAATGTGCCGAGATTTTGCACCAAAACAGTATTTTGGCCACTGTGCAATCATTTCAAGCCAGATTTTGACAGGGTCATGCTGGGAGGGTAGCCAGCAAAATTTGGGTTCACACTGTCGCTTCAGATTTATTTTGACGGCCCTGGTGCTTTTGAGAAGGAACTCAGGGCTCTCCATGCCAATCCAAACAAATGCAGGCCGTCACCAAACAATGTGCTGAGATTTTGCACCAAAACAGTATTTTGACCACTGCAATCATTTCAAGCCAGATTTTGATGGGGCCTTGCTGGGAGGATAGCCAGCAAAATTTGGGTTCAAACAGTCGCTTCAAATTTATTTTGATGGCCCTGGTGCTTTTGAGAAGGAGCTCAGGGCTCTCCATGCCAATCCAAACAAATGCAGGCTGTCACCAAACAATGTGCCGAGATTTTGCACCAAAACAGTATTTTGGCCACTGTGCAATCATTTCAAGCCAGATTTTGACGGGGTCTTGCTGGGAGGATAGCCAGCAAAATTTGGGTTCAAACTGTTGCTTCAGATTTATTTTGACGGCCCTGGTGCTTTTGAAAAGGAGCTCGGGGCTCTCCATGCCAATCCAAACAAATGCAGGCTGTCACCAAACAATGTGCTGAGATTTTGCACCAAAACAGTATTTTGGCCACTGTGCAATCATTTCAAGCCGGATTTTGATGGGGTCTTGCTGGGAGGATAGCCAGGGAAATTTGGGTTCAAACTGTCTCTTCAGATTTATTTTGATGGCCCTGGTGCTTTTGAAAAGGAGCTCAGGGCTCTCCATGCCAGTCCAAACAAATGCAGGCCGTCACCAAACAATGTGTCGAGATTTTGCACCAAACAAGTGTTTTGGCCACTGTGCAATCATTTCAAGCCGGATTTTGATGGGGTCTTGCTAGGCTGTCACCAAACAAATGCACCAAAAAAGTGTTTTGACCACTATGCAATCATTTGAAGCCGGATTTTGACAGGGCCTTGTTGGGAGGATAGCCAGGGAAATTTGGGTTCAAACTGTCTCTTCAGATTTAATTTGATGGCCCTGGTGCTTTTGAAAAGGAGCTCAGGGCTCTCCATGTCAATCCAAATAAATGCAGGCTGTCACCAAACAAATGCACCACAAACGTGTTTTGACCACTATGCAATCATTTCAAGCCGGATTAAATCTGAAGCGACAGTTTGAACCCAAATTTCGCTGGCTATCCTCCTAGCAAGACCCCATCAAAATCCGGCTTGAAATGATTGCACAGTGACCAAAACACTTGTTTGGTGCAAAATCTCGACACATTGTTTGGTGACGGCCTGCATTTGTTTGGACTGGCATGGAGAGCCCTGAGCTCCTTTTCAAAAGCACAAGGGCTGTTAAAATAAATCTGAAGCGACATTTTGAACCCAAATTTCCCTGGCTATCCTCCCAACAAGGCCCTGTCAAAATCCGGCTTCAAATGATTGCATAGTGGTCAAAACACTTTTTTGGTGCATTTGTTTGGTGACAGCCTAGCAAGACCCCATCAAAATCCGGCTTGAAATGATTGCACAGTGGCCAAAGTACTGTTTTGGTGCAAAATCTCGGCACATTGTTTGGTGACAGCCTGCATTTGTTTGGATTGGCATGGAGAGCCCTGAGCTCCTTTTCAAAAGCACCAGGGCCGATTGCCCAAGTGAGTGGAAGCTCGAGAATAGATCCTGCCTTCGTAGGTGTAATGTGTGTGCTCGCGATCTTTACCCGGTTTCGGCGCTTCTTCATCCCGAAAGTTTCGGTGAGTAAAGGTAAGATCGAAAAGCCGCTTGAATTCCGGAATGACCTGCGGGCAATCTTATCTGCCTAGCCACCGTCGAATGTTGGAGCCCCGCATCCAGTATGGTGCCCTCAAGTTCCCCTAAATATACATCAATCATTGGGCGTTGTACGAACCCCATGTATGTCCTTACCCTTACCTCCAATATGCAACACATCATTGTCTTGAGCGCTCTTTCTGTTTCCTTTTAATCCTGGAGTTATTAATTCTACAAGGTGTAAGCCCTATGCCCACGTCAGGGGGCAGGTTCGCCGGATGTCATGATCAAAGCTGCTCTGCCACACCTCGCGCCCCTATGTCAGCTTACCAGGCATTCTTTCCCGAACCTGGTGAAAATACCAGGAACTGACTGCATTCAATGGAGAAAAATGTCTCAAACTTGGGTATCCAAGGACTTTTCCCGTCTACGACGCCAAGATGACCACAACACAGCCCGTGCTTCCAGAGCACAGGCAACCATAATCATTTCAAGAACATCAACATGAATTCTAAACAACGTCTCTCAACCGCCGGTGTCAATCGACACCCTCCAACTTGATTCTGCGGTAATTGACCTGTCGAGCGGTGAGTCGACAAATTCGGATACTTGGAACGTAGTTTCCCCTCCATTTATGAGCATCTGTTGAATCCGTCGTTGAACCCACTGTTGAATCCTTCATTGAATGCATTGGCGAGGCCCCCAGTGCACTGCAACTGCCGTGCTTCTCTAACGATATCCAATCGGCCGTTAATTGCTGGAATGAGCAGGGAGAAGATATCATCGTACTCGCGCTTGCTGTTGCCAGAGGCGGCGTTGCAACCCGCAGCGACACCATCCTCGAAGCCCAAGTTGAAGCAGTCGTTGAAAACGGATCTTTCCGCTCTGTGGGTCAGAGTCAGGAAGACTAGGAAGAAAAAAAGATGGTTGAAAGACTGACACAACGCCCTCGGCTGCCGGGGCGGCTGAGACGAGTCCCAGAGCCAGAGTGATGAAGAGAGCAGAGAGCTGGAACTTGAATTGCATTTCGAGTGGAAGTGTTGGATAGTCAATATCGTTGAGGAACCTAAGCTTTTATAGTGGCAGTTCTATCGGCTCGGGACCAAATTCCCCATACAGCCTGAGTGGGCGCTCCCGCGAGACCCGAGTATTTGAGTTTGAGGAAGAAATAGATTGGGTCTCTGTATGATGACCTTGAATACATCTGGGAGACATCTGTATGCACCGCTGGAACTAAGTTTACCTCTGTCATTGAAGCCCTGGGATCTGATACCGTGAACTGGACGTGTTTCAACCACAGATAGCACTTATGTGTGGATAATTATCAACTTGAGATTGGCCAAGCCAAAGCCAGGTTTCCTAGCCAAGCCAAAACATCACTGGTTACCGACTAGCCGGATTCCATTTGATACTAATTTTGTTTATCTGTGTTGATTTACAGAAATAAATTGTAAATCATGTAAACTCTAAAGATCACGATAATGTCTAGTTACCGGTGATAGAGATCTCCCGAGTCCGCGCCATCCTCGTCACTTCGTTACTTCGCTTAGCACTGTGGACCTTCGTGACTTCCAAAACATTGCGTGAAAGTTCGTAACCTCAGCTGAATTTAGGATAACTTCGTCACTTCCTCTGTGCACCGTAAGTGCCCCGTGAAAGCTCGTCACTTGAGCTGCACGGAGCGTAACCACATGACCGCGGCTCTCCACGTGGAGAGTGGACGCCAGGCGCGAGCGTAGCACCCACTCAAGTTCAACTCTGTTTTGCAGCATAAAATTACTGAGCACACACTTCGCTCCACGCCTCGTAAGTCGGGGGATAAAGGGCTCTGGACTTGTTGGGGTCAAGTGGTTCAACCTGGCGTGAAATGCCTTGTAAAAGTGATTGAGAGTAACTATTATGAATTATACAATTCCAAGGCTTCGTACTTCAACTATCCTTATGAATTCTTATGACCTAGAACCAATTTGATGATTTTTTTACTTGTAACGAGACTACATCGTGCACCGGTTGAACACGAATTGACAAAATAATGCGAGCTGATGCGAGATCAGAGAGATGTTCAACTTGATGGCGAACCTAACTTGACAACGCCAGGGTCCCGCACAAGCTGAAAGAGTCAGATTTTACGAGACATGATTCCGTCTGACTTCTTGCGACTCATGACGTATTGTCTAGGACATCCTATCTTGACACACATTGACTTGACCCGCAAACCGTCTATGTGAACTAGAGTCAGATTCCTTGCAACGCTGCAAGGTCGCACTGTTTCCCCCACTGAATGAGTCGACATGATTGCTCCGGAAGTAAGATGTTTACACCTACTTACGCGTTGATCCACATATTGCTGTAAATTACTGGTCTTCGGCAAATAATATAAAGCTATCGGCGTAATACAGTAACAGATTAAGCCCAAGAATTGTTTCGTAGTTGTAGTTGTAGCTGTCTGCAACAATAATTATAGAGCTTACGAACTCGAACCCGAAATCAACGGCTGAGAATGTTCCGGGTCAACGATTATGTTTTGAACCATTTCAGATGACAGTCGAGGGTTGGTTGTTGGAAGTATGGTAACTTGTTGTGGAAGAGTGGAAACTGCTTAAACAGATAACTTTATTTGTTCAACCCTTCGAGCTACTATGTGTTGAACACAAGTATATTCAACTGGCTCAACCGTTCAGCTCAGTTGTTCAAGTGATGTTGCAAAATACTTTTCGCCGCTGAAGCATATTTGCTCGGGCACTGTTCTTGATGTCAAAATGGTGCCCTTTAAATACACGATGTTTCGTTACGAATTTAGGGGTACATTTCAACGCGTTAGGCCGGAGGTTTCTAGTTGCCATAATTCCACGATGGGAGCGACAAAGTTCACTCACATCCAAGATACACTGCCTGAGTTCGTCGCTGTTGATCTGACATGCGCCCGGTGTACTTCATTGTTCATTCTGAATCTACTGTATTTATTTAAAGATATGTATCGGAAATAGTAAGGCAATAATGTATCTATTGAATCTCAATGTCTGGTAAAATCGCGGTCCGCATTTCAGGGTATTCTCTGAGCATGTTCCGCCGCACTTGACGCCGTCCATCTCGATCCCCCACCCCCTCAGAGGGCCAAGCTTCAGACGTTTGGGGGGCGCATCTAACAGTTGACTCCAAGGACGTGGAGCCAGAACGTTTTCGACTGGGGCTCATTGCGCGTTCTGAGGTACCGATCGTAGAAGCTACCAGAGTTTCAGCTCATGTTAGTCTTGAGTAAATATCCCAGTCTCGTAGTCGTACCTAGTATAGTTTTTTCTGCGACAGTCACATCACTAGCGGATGTTGATACGTTCGAATGAGCTACGTAAGTTGCCAGTTCAGGTTGAATTTTTGCACACTAAGAAAACAAACCTTGCGTTGTCGAGGCTATATATCGCACCCGATTTAATCGCCGCACTTTTGCAGATTCGAGGGGTACAAACACGCCCTGACCCGGCAGAGTTGCCCTGCATGTTTTGAGAAGCCAGAAACGAAGTGAGAAAGCACCATCACACCTTTGATTCTGCCCGTTTCAGCTTGAGGTGGCCTGTGCATCAGCGGAAGCTTTCTCTGCAGCTTGAAGGTCATCGTCTGCAGCTCAAACTTGTGTGACCTTCTCGATAGCGTGAACGTGGCGTGCATTGCGGCTTTAATACGTACTATGAGACACCTCATTGCGAGGATGGTGTAAGTTTTCGCTCTGAAGCGTAGCTTCAATCTCAGCCGCACACCACGCGTAGTCCGTAACAGGCGAGGGCGGGCACGCGACTGCGAATCGCCGGCAGCGGAGCTCAGTGTGGATGGTGGTAAGTAACAAAGAACAGAGGGATGGTTCCGTAATTCCGGCGACCAAACAGTACACTTACCACGCGCGGCCACCGAAGTGACGAGCTTTCACCAGGATAGAACCGAGGTGACGAGCTTTCACCATAATTTAGTCCAGGTGACGAGCTTTCCCAGAATTTCGTTGAAATGACGAACTTTCACGCTTTCCCATCAAACTCACGAACTTTGTTGCTCCTAAGCGAAGTAACGAAGTGACGAGGGTCACTACTACTCAGATCTCCCAGATCTGCTGATCTCGTTCATTGCGGTGGAATGCGACTTTTTAACGCACCCTACCTCATTGATTCTGCTAACATCAAACGGCTATCAACTCTGAACCAGCATCGTTTATGTCTTTTGCCCGGGTGTATTCAATGCAAACATGACATTTGGGAGGTTTAGAATCAACTAGCAGTGTGCCCGTGCTACGCTACGGCAAAAACCGAGTTCACAGAATTAAATTTAATGTCCACTCCTTGCTCAAGGCGCCGCTCGTCGTCAACCTTCGGTTGACTCCTCGCGACCTCATGTACAGTTACGATGGTAGATCAACTCAAGGTTTGTTGGAGGCCAATAAGCGCGTTCAAGTCCTCTTCTTTCCGTTTCACTGTTCCGCCGCGTCCACCGCGTCCACCGCCAGCTCCACGAACTCATAGGTTCAGCAAAGAAGACATAGAATCATCGTCTGCCTCTAGCTACGCGCCTCGACGCGATGCCAACGAGTCACGCGCGGAGTACGAGCAGCGGCTGTAAGTATTTCACCTTACCTCCACGCTGCCTCGCTTTCTAATTCATTTTATAGAATGCTTGTAACGCGCAAGGCCCCTCTTTCTGAACCATGCAGCAAGCTTTCTATCAAAGTACCAAAGACTGCGACCCTTGAGATGCTTCGCAATGAGCTCGCAAAGTATTGGTGTGTCGTGACCTTCTCTTTTGTGCGCAGATTCTAACCTCACTCATTTCGAGGTTCACGCAAGCATCCAGCCGCCCGACCGCCACGTCTCAGACTCATGCTACATCCGTGCCGTCTCGCCAGCATCCAGACAACACCCTGAATTTTGCTGAGCCGCTGCACTTTGCACCGCCGCGCGGAATCCTGCCCACTGTGTCTTCCACTGCCCGCGGAGAGTTCCGTGGAACTATTCCATGTCGCGACCTCTACCGACGCATCAAGACACTCTCAGTCGTCGCAGGACACCACAGGCGTCCCTAGCTTAGTCCATGGCAGTGGAAAGCGTACGCAACGCCGAAGGCAGGCATCGAACGAGGTTGCTCCACCGCAGTCCAGACCTCGCACTTCGGTGTCTGCTCCCTCGCATCCCTCTCGCTCCTCGACCTCCATCCCAGATGCGCCCATAGCAGGTCCCTCGCGCTCTGTGAACTTTCTATCCTCGCCTCCAGCCCCACTACGGCGTCCGTCCCGCGTGCGCATCCAGCGCATTTCATCTGACGAGGAAGATGAGGAGGAACACGAGGAAGAAGAAGATGGCGACGCCGATGAACTGGATTAAGCAATATGGTGTGGAAGGAGCCAATGCCGAAGAGCTTCTCGGCTACGATGATGAAGACGACGAGGGTGGGGGCGACGATGAGGATGAGGAAGTGGCTGCGAGCGACGATGAGGAAGCGGCTGCGGGTGACGAAGAGGCAGCACATACGGCATTCATACAGACAACTCGCGTACAAGCTGTGCGTCCTGCTGAAGGGAACCGGCGCATTGGCGGGATTAGAACGCAGAAGGCCGTTCTCACTCAAATTGTCTCAAATTTTCACTGCATATACCCCAGTGCATTTATAAGAGCTCACCGGGACAGATTTTGTAATTTCGACGTGGTTCAATTGTTACAGAATTTTTATTCGTACCATCAGTGGCTGTGTCCCTTGGATGCATATGGATGCGGCCTATCTTATGGTCATGTCACAAATTGATCACGTGGGGCAACCGTATTTGCCTGTCCTCTACCTTAACTACAAGTCACCCCTCTGCCTCCACATATCCCTCCCGAAGGTTTCCGCCCCTCCGCATCGTACTGACCAAGGTAGCGCGCGCCGGAGAAATTGAATAAGGAACTGATAAAGAGTTAGCATACGGGTGAAAAGCATGACCTGACACAATAGAGGTGCATTCAAATGGCTGGCATTTTGAAAAGCATGACCTGACACAATAGAGGTGCATTTAAATAGCTGCCATTTTGAAAAGCATGACCTGATGTAAAAGAGGTGCATTCAAAGGGCTGGCATTTTGAAAGCATGACCTGACACAATAGAGGTGCATTCAAATGGCTGGCATTTTGAAAAGCATGACCTGATGCAATAGAGCTGCATTCAAATGGCTGCCATTTTGAAAAGCATGACCTGGTGCAATGGAGGTGCATTCAAATGGCGGGCATTTTGAAAAGCATATTGCGCCAGGTCATGTTTTGCAAAATGCCTGCCATTTGAAAGCATCTCTATTGTGTTAGGTCATGCTTTTCAAAATGCCAGCCATTTGAATGCACCTCTATTGTGCCAGGTCATGCTTTTCAAAACACCAGCCATTTGAATGCACCTCTATTATCTGAGGCTGCCTACTGGGCCACCTTAGAGGTTTTTCCCCCCTAGCAATGTGTTGAGCGCCTTTCCCTGGGTCTATGCATTGCGAACCACAGGTGCATATCCTGTGAAGAGTTTGAGCATAGTCAGGTCCAGTTTGGTGACGCCTTGATTGCTTGGTGAATTTATTTTTGTCGCACTTCCCAAACAGGCAATTGACAGGGTAGTGGGCCACCCGTGTAAATCCGCCGTTGGAGGCTATATTGACGGCCTTGCTCTGTATAATATTGTTTAAAGGTCACAGAGGGTAGATTATTTACATTGAAAGAGTACAATTGACCTCATACCGTGGTGTATCCGAATGCTTCTGGTGAGAGATATGAGCGGCAGAATCGATGAAGTCCCGTGCACCGAGTAGAGAGTGAGTTTGATCAAGGGAAGTTGTAGGTAGGTTCATAAGAAGCTAATGAACGTATCTGGGCCACCTATGGGACTCTTGCATGTCATACATTGACAGGAGTTTAGGACCTGAAGAGCGAGATATAGGGATACTTATTATATGCCTAAGGAAAAGCCTGAGATCAGGGGAGCATAACAGGCCCCCGAAGTCATAGATTGACAAAGAATTGGTGGAGAAAGGAGTGAGACAGCTGTTCGGAGATAAGGAATTGATGTTCCCACCCTGCGTGCCGACATCAACTGCACTACCGCTTGATGACAACATATCACTTTCAGCCGAAAACTGGTATGGAGGAACGGCATACATGGTATTCCACCCTCCAAGCACAAATCTGGCATCTAAGTAAGCATCTAGCCCTGAAATTGACAAATGGCCCACTTCCTAGTAGCCATTTGAAATTGAATCACGCTTTTCAAAATGCCAGCCATTTGAGTGCAGCTCTGTTGTGTCAGGTCCTGGTGTTCACAATGGCAGCCATTTGAAGAATGCATCTCTATTGTGTCAGGACATTGAAAAGCATGACCACAGGTCGTGCTTTTTAAAATGCCTGCCATTTGAATGCACCTCCATTGTGCGAGGTCATGCTTTTTGAAATGCCAGCTATTTGAATGCAGCTCTATTGCATCAGGTCATGCTTTTCAAAATGCCTGCCATTTGACTGGACCTCTATTGTGCCAGGCCACACTTTTCAAAATGCCAGCCCTTTGAATGCACCTCTAGTGCGTCAGGTCATGCTTTTCAAAATGCCAGCCATTTGAAATTGAATGCATCTCTATTGCATCAAGTCATGCTTTTCAAAATGCCCGCCACCTGAACGCGCCTCTATTGTGTCAGGTCATGCTTTTCAAAATGCCCACCATTTGAATGCACCTCCATTGCGCCCGGTCATGCTTTTCAAAATGGCAGCCATTTGAATGCACCTCTATTGCATCAGGTCATGCTTTTCAAAATGCCCGCCATTTGAACCAAGAGGTGAGCGATGAAGAACAGGTCCACAATCCAAAGATCGCTCACCTCTTGGTTCAAATGGCAGGCATTTTGAAAAGTATAACCTGACACAATAGAGATGCATTCTTCAGATGGCTGCCATTGTGAAAAGCATGACCTGACACAAAAGAGCTGCATTCAAATGGCTGGCATTTTGAAAAACATGATCAGGTGCAAAGGAGGTGCATTCAAATGGCCGCCATTTTGAAAAGCGTGACCTGGCGCAATGGAGGTGCATTCAAATGGCAGGCATTTTGAAAAGCACGACCTGGCACAATGGAGGTGCATTCAAATGGCGGGCATTTTGAAAGGCATGACCTGGCACAATAGAGATGCATTCAAATGGCAGGCATTTTGAAAAGCATGACCTGATGGAATAGAGGTGCATTCAAATGGCGGGCATTTTGAAAAGCATGACCTGATGCAATAGAGATGCATTCAATTTAAAATGGCTGGCATTTTGAAAAGTATGACCTGATGCAATAGAGCTGCACAGCCAGCATTCAAATGGCAGCCATTTTGAAAAGCATGACCTGGTGCAATGGAGGTGCATTCAAATGGCGGGCATTTTGAAAAGCAGGACCTGATGCAATAGAGATGCATTCAATTTCAAATGGCTGGCATTTTGAAAAGCAGCACAATAGACCTGCATTCAAATGACTGGCATTTTGAAAAGTGTGACCAGGCACACTAGAGGTGCATTCAAATGGTGGCCATTTTGAAAAGCATGACCTGATGCAATAGAGATGCATTTAATTTCAAATGGCTGGCATTTTGAAAAGTATGACCTGATGCAATAGAAATGCATTCAATTTCAAATGGCTGTCATTTGAAAAGCATGACCCTGATGCAATAGAGGTGTATTCAAAGTGCTGGCATTTTGAAAAGTATGACCTGGCGCAATAGAGGTCCAGTCAAATGGCAGGCATTTTGAAAAGCATGACCTGATGCAATAGAGCTGCATTCAAATGGCTAGCATTTTGAAAAGCATGACCTGGCGCAGTGGCAGTGCATTCAAATGGCGGGCATTTTGAAAAGCATGACCTGACACAATAGAGCTGCATTCAAATGGCTAGCATTTTGAAAGCATGACCTGGCACAGTGGCGGTGCATTCAAATGGCGGGCATTTTGAAAAGCATGATCTGACACAATAGAGGTGCATTCAAATGGCAGGCATTTTGAAAAGCATGACCTGATGCAATAGAGGTGCTTTCAAATGGCTGCCATTTTGAAAAGCATGACCTGGCGCAATAGAGGTGCTGATAAGAAATCTCGTTTTCGGCATCCACCTCCAGCCATAAATCGGCAACAACATGTGAACAACATCAGGGCGACCCATCAAATTTTGGTTTTGGGGGTGGCTGGACATGACTTTCAACATACAACTAATGCTCCGGATTAAACCAACCCCGTTGTGGCCCACTGTCCCAAGTGGCCGACTGTGGTGCCTCTCACTTAGTCACCACTACATTTGTACAGCGGCCAAATTGGGGGGAGGAAAATTTTGGCTGAGGGACCACCAAACTTCACCTGTGAAAGACAGACTTTGGAGAGGACAATGCTGAGTGTGGCACGTGCAGCGTCCCGAAAAATGGTGAAACACCCTGTTTCCGAAGCTTTCTGGTGGAATTTGGCTCTGAGTGGCCAATTTGGTCATCCAAAAATTATATATCTCATACAGTTTTTATTTTGAAGCAAATTCCTCTTGTGAAGTTGTAGCTAGCATCAAAAGGAGCTTTTCTACAAGAGGGATTAAATATCTGATTTTTTCTGGCCGAGATCAATCCCTTGTACAAAAGTAGCGGTGACTAAGTGAGAGGCACTATAGCTAGTATGGCCGACTAGCCAGTCTGTGATAGTAGGTTGTTTTTCTTGTGCCCCGAGCTCATGCTTTGATTCGTTCAAGATTCGTAGACCCTGATATGTTTATGAGATACTCTCTCAATGCTGTGTCTGGCAGCACCTGGGGGTACTGTACTCCTCTGTGTGCAGAACACAAAATTAACCACGGGCGAACTGAGTTGTGCAATATTTCCAGATTTGGGAATATTTTGCTTCCTGTTCATTCAGAAGTGGAATGAGTGCAGATTTTTTGACTCGAGAGCATCTTCCTCGCGACTTTGCAATATTTCAGTTGCTCTGTCTCATCAGAGAAGAAGCTGTGGGCTCTCAATATCTCGGAACACTCATTGGGCCGCTCCCCGACACTTCTCCATCCCCAAATCAACCACCTTTGTCTTCATGAAATTCATGACAAAATAAGGTATTCCGGGGTCAACGCAATTCGCGAAGCAGGACAAAACCTCCGCTTTCCTACTTCCTTTGTGCGAAATGAGAAGGCACCGTGGCTTGAAGCAGGTGGAGGGATCGGAGTAGGCACAAATAGGGGCAACAACTAATGTGGAACTGAGCAGATCTGAGTTTGACCTGTGTTCAATATTAGTAGCACAATTCTGTGAAAATCCGTCGAATACAAGCTCTCGAGACGCCCAGCCGTTCCCACAAGGCAAAACTTGGTGTCAGTCACAAAGGGCGTGCACGTCATTTTTGACGCCAAACTGAATCTGAGGGGTGAGGATATATTCAGATGAACATCTTCAGGTAGCCAGACCCAAAATATTCTACAAACTTCTGCTTTAATAAGTGAATTTCCGGTATATACAGGTTACTTGTTCGTCACCTGTATATTTGTCTGTTGCAGAGACTAAATTTCCGGTTACTTTTTGTGATAACGAGTGGATTTGGCATCGACTACAACCACCAAAATGGTAGTACTATGATCTATGGGCGGTGGGTACACTCTGCAGGCAAAAGAATGGTGTACCTAGCACCTATTAAGTATTAGTGTTGACGCGTGCAGTTCGCCAAGGGCGGTAGGTGGGAACGGCAGGGAAGCTGATCAGGAAGAGTTTGAGAGAGGTCTTGAATGCGAGAGGGGTTGGGCAACAGAGACGAAGGAAGGAAGGCAACGAGGATGGAGGTGGAGGGAAAGAGATGAGGTTTGTTTGACTGCCTGTTTGCCGAGCTGCCGACAAGCGAGTGGCGGTGTTCGTCCCAAAGAGGTAAAGGGGCAGAGGAGGAATGTATCAAGTGGATATAAGAGGTCACAGTTACTTTACACAAATATTGAAGGATGTAATAAACAAACCTCACAGGGGGCCAGAGCGGTTTTTTTGACAGGAACCCTTCGCTTGTGGCTGACAATGTGACACTGTAACTAGGTTGCTCGTGCAGGATTTTCGCTGGCTCGAAGCGTGGCGGAGCGCAAGTACTTGGCAACACCTGTTCATATGTCTTCCAGATCTGCTTTCCCTTATCACCTGATTCATGCATCGGCGTCCATCCTCGCATCGCCCACCGAAAAATCGAGGCTCTTGGCCTCCGAGCACCATTTGAAGGACTATATGCATCCAGAGAATCTGAAGCGGGAATCAAAACTGCCTTCAGAGGCTAGGGTATGTATTTAGAGTTGGCGAGTCTCTTCGCTGTTGCGGCAGCGGCAACGGCTCCTATACAACCCCTGCGCTACATCTGGGCCGGCGACTTCAATCGACACCACCCGCTCTGGGACGAGCTCCGCAACCACCACCTATTTACAACCCACAACTTAAACCTGACACAGCCGCTCCTGGACCTACTTGCGCGTTATTCAATGTGCATGGCACTCCCGCGGGACATTCCCACCCTGCACGTGTTTAGCACGAAAAACTTTACCAGGCCGGATAATGTTTTTTTGCTCGCCTTCGCTGCTGTCGGCATACATTAGCTGTGACACTGACCCGAGTCGAATCCCGCGGAAAACTGATCACTATCCTATCATTCAGGTTTTAGACATTGAGCACGAGGTTCTCGAGCACAAACCAGTACCTATGTTCCGCAAGGTGGATTGGTCTGAATATCGCAAATGTCTCATGGGTAAGCTAATCCGGATAGAGAGGCAGGAGAGATACGAGACGGTGGAGGATGTCATGCACACTTTCTGCGAACTTGACGACGCGATCAGGGAGACTACCCAGGAAGTTGTCGAGCTTTCCAAACCATCGACGCACATGAAGTGTTGGTACTCGAAGCCAATGCGAGAGCTGAAACACGAAAGCGCGAAGCCTGAGCGTATAGCTTACGAACCGCGACATAATCCAGACCACCCAATCCACGCTCAAGCCGCTGAGGCAATGGCTAAGTATGGTGCAGCAGTCGACAAGGGAAAGGAGCAGCACTGGGTTGAATGGCAGGAGAAACTCATGGGTTCCCAAGTTTGGGATGCCCACAAGTTCCTGTCTGCGGTACCAACGGATGGTGGGGCAACTCAGATGCCCTCGCTCGAGCGACGACACCCCATATCGAAGGCAGTAACGGATAGGGCGGAATCAAATGAGGACAAGTGCGAGTGGTTACGCAAAGAGTTTTTTCCGCCTAACATACGGAAAACTGACATCCCTCCGGACACGATCTCTCCCCCTCCGGCGTGGGAGTGGCAGCCGGTAACAGACGATTTAATCCATCGTGCGATCGACAACATGAAGCCATATAAGGCTACGTTTCCTGGATCCCCCCCTAACTGTGTTTTCAAAGAATGTGCTAATCTCATCATACCTTTCATAGGACCCATTTATCGAGCATTAGATGAGCTTGGACATTACCCAGAAGGGTGGTCCGAACTTCACGTTCTCGTTTTACGCAAGCCGGGGAAAGCCAACTACGCAGACCCTGGCGCGTACCGCCCTATCGCGGTAACAAAAGGCTTTCCTCGCCTCTGGTACGCCTGCAAAACTTTGCAGTGCGTAGCGGAGGCGGAGCTGGCAGGAATTTTGCCGAAGAATCAATATTGGGCACGACCGGGGCGGTCCACGACAGACGCCCTGCACAAAGTAGTCAAGGTTGTCAAGGATGCTTGGAGGAATGGCAAGGTGGCCACCGTCTTGTGCATGGACGTGAAAGGCGCATTCCCAAGCGTTGATTTAGATCGCTTGATTCACGACATGCGGATGCGCGGGGTCCCAGTGCAGCATACAGACTGGCTGCAACGGCGCTTTGCGGGGCGCACGGGCCGCATGGTATTTGATGATTTTGTCTCGGAGTTATTCGATATCGTCAGCGGTCTAGATCAGGGCGACCCTCATTCTGGCTTTGCCTACGCTCTATACAACGCTTTTCTAGCGGAAATTCCGAGAGGCGAGAAGAAAGGGGAGGAGGGTGTTGTTTTTGTCGATGACAACACACTAGTCACGGTTGCTCACGATTTCAAGGGGACTCACAGAAAGATCCGCAGCGTTATGCAGCTGCAGCGAAAGGACGGGGTGGACGACTGGGGAAATAGCCACAACACCACCTTCAGTCTCCCCAAGTACCAATGCAGCGACTTCTCCAGGCAACGCGTCGCCCACCCGTTCATGCTACGCAAAAAGATCCCAGAACCCCGCTTTGACCTAAAACTCGGCGATCACACCATTATGTCAATCGACTCTGTGAGGCTGCTGGGAGTACACCTTGACCGCGAATTGTGATGGCACCAACAAGAAGCGGCAGCGTTAGGCAAGGGCCAGGCTTGGTTAATTCAGACGGCACATATAGCGCGCGCCTCACGCGGCATCAGGGCGCGCAACATGCGGAAGCTATACCTGGCGGTGTGCGTTCCACGCATGCTTTACGCTGCTGACATTTTCCTGTCGCCACCGGCAAGCAACAGGAATTTTCTGCAACAGAAACCCCGCGAGAGAGCTGTTGTCAAAAAGATTCGCACCATACAAAGACGTGCAGCTCTAGCGATAACGGGGGCTCTCCGGTCTACCCCCACAGAGGTCCTAGAGGTATATGCCCACCTTTTGCCGGTTGAGCACCTTATCGAGAAAATTCGCTTCGGGGCTGCGCTTCGTCTGGTGACGCTGCCGAAGACCCATCCTCTACATCACGCGGTGCGAGATGAAGCATCAAGGAAGCCAGGTCCACACCCGTCGCCACTTCGCGACTTGCTAGCAGACTTCGCATTGGAACCGGAGAAGATGGAGAAAATTGAGGCAGTGAGGAAGGCGGCGACGTGGAAATCGAGTATGGCGGTAGTAATACCGAGCTCGAAAAAGGCGGCGGAAAAAATGGAGAAAAAGGACAGTTCTATTTACAAAGTATATACTGACGGTTCTGGCATAGATGGACGCATTGGGGCATCTGCAGTATTGTATCGGCAGGGCGTCGAGGTTGATTCCTTATGGCTATACCTGGGCAAGGCGGATCACCACACGGTATACGAGGGCGAAGGCGTCGGCGGCATCTTGGCGTTAACTTTGCTCAAACGCCAACCGGACCTCAGAGGACCAGCTACGGTGGTTGTCGACAGTCAACCGGCAATTAGGGCCACACGCGCGTTAACCTCTACCCCATCGCACTGGATTTGGGACGTTTGGCACTCGCAAGCGCACGAGTTGGCAGAACGACACCCCCAGATGCAGCTCACCATCCGTTGGGCTCCAGGACACATCGGTATCGTGGGGAACGAGAGAGCAGACGTAGAGGCAAAGAAGGCTGCCCAGGAACGCTCATCTTCGCGCACTGACGATATTCCGCATCGGTTGCGTGGGGAACTGCCTTGGAGCAAATCTGCTGTGCGGCAGGATTTTAATGCCGAACTCAAGAGTAATGTTGAGAAGCAATGGAAAAAATCTGCGCGATATCAACACACCATGCAGTATGATGCAGGACTACTCAAAGGCTCGTACCTTGTTACTGCTGATGCCCTCCCACGCAGTCTCGCAGTCCTCCTTCTTCAACTCCGCACTGGCCATATACCCCTGGCAAAACACCTCCACAAAATCTCCAAAGCCGAATCCCCCATCTGCCCTTCCTGCCGTCAGTCCAACGAAACAGTCGAGCATCTCCTCGTACATTGCCCCGCACATGCGCAAGCTTGCCGTGCATTATATCTCGCCGCGGGACCGGATTCGCAGGTTTTGCGGAAGCTGCTGGGAGCCCCTAAACTCCTTCCCCACCTTTTCCGCTTTCTGGCCCGCACGGGGCGGTTCCATTCTGTTCACGGAAACCTCCCTGAGCCGCCAAACCTCGGAAAGCCGTCACGGGACGAAGCGATTGCGTTCTTGAAAGGCTTCACGATTCCGAGTCATTTCCCCCGCGTTGCCGATCCCTTCAATTTCATCCCAGCCGACCAACCTAGCCCGTAGTCCAACACCGCCGATACCGTCTCAACCTTGCCCAGGAACTGGATACATAAACTCAATGCAAAATGGGAGTGAACAGCATTATGAAGTTGACCCAGGTATGTCTACGTGCGTCTACACTATAGACGCACATAGACATACCCAGCCGACGGGTAGACGGACCGTGTCTACGCTGCGTAGCCAGACGTAGCTGCACGTACACCGACATCACGGCATACACATACGTAGTCGGACGTAGACAAATATCGACACACGTAGCCGCACGTAGACAGACGTAGACCAACGTACACCGGGGTGCGTCTACGTAGGGTGGGAATGCAGTGATTCGGAGCATTCGCACATTCGCCGCTTTTAGCCTGCGGGGAAGGCAGGGGACTGAACAGTGACAAGAATTTCAAAGGCTATTTGGCATTCATATGGAAACACATTCTAGCGCCATAGACACGGTATGTCTGCCGCAGACGCAGCTAGACCAGCAGACAGCTGTAGACAGCCACAGACATCATCACGAAGCGATACATCTATTGGAAAACCAGCCACAGGTCACTCCATTTCAGAACCAAACACAGCTATTCCAAAGCCAATCACAGCCATTCTATTCCATAACCAAACACAGCCATTGGAAAACCACACATGGGGCACTCTATTTCAAAACCAAACACAACATTGATTGCCGCGATTCAAAGGACGAGCGAAAACCCGAACAAGAACACTGATGGAAACGGGCATCGGTAATTTCGTCACAAACCCCCACACAGGCGCCCAAAAGAAGGTGTGTCAAAATTGCATGGCGGACTTGAGATTCTGATGAACATTCAGGTAGATCGATGTGGTGAGCGCGTAAGATGGGGGTCAAAACAGCAAGGGGGGCAACGAACACGTTGACTGAAGGATCGGCCGACAACAACAGATCTACAATGGGATCGAAACCTACAAATTCGCGATACAGACTGGACACAAAGGCGGTGCGAGGAACATCCAATGACCAACTAACATCATTAACATCATTAGGATTCTGGTTGTGGAGCGGACGCGAAGCGGTCGAGAACACTGGTACATTTGTCAGCTAATTCTGCTATTCAAAACGGTAATGTACCGTGCGATGGATGTGGATACGCTAGCGCAGGCGTATTTGCTAAAGCGGTAGTAAGGAACCTGGCTCTATCAAAGTAACCAGGACTTGCCTGGTGCAGATTCAGCTGGCGGAAGGGCTGGTATGGCGGGCCGAGAAGCTGTGGGTAGGGAATAGGTGAGAAGAGGCTTAAAAGTGAGCGGCAAGAACAAACTTTTTAAAGGATGGGATGCGTGAACCAAGAAAGTCCAGGCGTCGAATAGTCTCTTATAAACAGACGCTACAACAATTTTTGAGCTCATACCTCGCTTTGTTGTAGTCTGTCAATTACCCGTGATCCGCGATCGGAGGTCAAGGTTATTATATAATCAAAAAAATTGCGGATGTCGAGAGAGCTTTCAGGATGTGTCTTTCCACAATTTGGCAAAAGATTCAACTTCAGTGATCCAATCTGGGTCTCTTCTCCTGCGAAGGCTCTGCGACAAAAGCCAAAAACAAAGATGCCGAGTTTTGATGGCTCGGCTGCTTACCGAGCAGCCTTTTCGTGCCAGCTCTAACATGGATAAGATCATCCCTTCTGAAGAGACAGATGTCTTTAGAATACGAATTTAACTCATTTTGCGTCCAAAATTATTATGGTGAGGGCGTTGGAAGTGCTGTAAAGCCTTGAGGTAAATTCAAACTCCGATGTTTATGTAATAACCGCGACCTCCATACACCTGTCACCGGGTAAACTACAGACTAGGCGTCGAAGGAGCTTCCTAGCGCGTAACCCAGAAAACTCAAAGTCTCCTTTACAGAAGACAACCAGTCGAGGCCAAGGGAAACTTCGAATGTGCTGTCGTCTGTAACGACAGGCGCAATGGAAGTCGAGAGAGTGCCGTAACCAGGAACAGTCGTGGTGAACATTGCAGAGCAACCAGCAACAAGACCAAGAGACCGGGCAAATGGACGAGATATAAGAGTATGCGAGTTGCCAGAAAAAGCAGCGACTGATACAGAGCGAGCTTCGACGAAGAGAGAGATGGTGAAATGCGATGTCGACAGAGTAAGAAACGATGCGCGGAAGATGGCGGTCGGGTTAGGGAAACAGAGCATGCTGATGCCCCAAACATGGCGGTCGGGTTGTGCCGACCGATCTGTGATGAAGCTGTAACCGATCCAGCATGATGGTCGGATGTAACCGAGCGATCTGGAAGAAGATTGCCACAAAAGTACTTTGGGCTGGGAATAGTCACGTGTAAATTTAATCTAACCATAACCTCTCATGATAGTACTGTAGCCTTGTGTATGGGTGAAACGGCAAACGGTGCGTTACACATTGAAACGGGCTGTTTATTTCCTTTTATGGTAGTTCTGTGTCCCATCAACTACCATAAAAGGCGGATTTGTAAGCAGAAACGGCCCTGCTTTATGTGTTACGTTTCACCCATACACACTGCATTCCGACCCCTTGTAGGCACACCCTTGCCTACGTTCGTCTACGTTGGTCTACATGGGTCAAAGTACGTCGATCGCCGTAGGCAATGGGACATCGGCACAGCCTTGCCTATGTTTGCCTACGTTCGTCTACATCAGCCTACATCATGTAGACATGCTTCCCCTAAGTTTGTCCACAGCCGTAGACACACCTTGCTCCCCCAAAACTTCCAATCAACCTCTATGTTGATCTTTAAAATCAATTCTTTGCCCTTTTAATACCTCCTCAAGCCTTGGGCAACTGGTTTCACACCCGCTGATCAGGCGTCAGAGGCATCAGGATTTAAGCTTTCGGAAATCCGCCCACAAAAACCAAAACCAAAACAGAATGATTAAACACTCTTAGGCACTCGCCAAGCGCTCACATTAACTCCAAATTGATATACCACATTGGTCTACATCCAGCTATGTTTGTCTACATCGGTCTACTGTGGTAGACCAACGTAGGCATACATAGACCAATGTAGACTCACATACACTAACAGCGTCTACATGCTGTAGGCATATGTAGGCAAACAGCCTTGTCTACCTCTTGTCTACGCCGGTAGACACAGCATGTGCCTACATGGGGTTGGAACGCAGTGACACACGGCTACAGTAAGTGGCTGGCAAGCGGCGGTACAACAATGCGCAGGTATGAGCACTTTTTTGTTGTAGCGTCTGTTTATAAGAGACTAAAGCGGCGGGCACAAACAGAAAAGAAGATTTTTGGACATTTTAAATTTTTGGACACCAAGGCGACTCAATATTCGCTCGGTCGACGCTTGCGCACCGACCAGCTCATATTGAGGGCTTGAGGATTTGGGGGGATTTTAGCACCTTGGACACTCTATGTGCGCTTGTTGAATGATCCAATGATGCCCCAAGTCACATGCTAATTTTTGGACATTTTTGGTCCCTAGAGCACAATCAGAACTAAAGTTCTGTTTGTGAAAAATGACATCAAGTTTTGCAAACTCGCGTTTAGTTGCGTTTTTTAGATCGCTACAACACCCAGCTATCTAAAGATAGCGGGAATTAGATTAAAAATACTACTACTGTCTGATGAACCTCGAAACCGCAGCTGGGTAGGAGACGGAGTCCGACCAGGGTGCGTATGTATATCCATCCTGGTTTGATTTTGCTTAGGAAGCTCTTGTTTGCCGTCAGTATCGCCAAGTAGTTATCGCATTCATCGTCTCCCGTTCTCACTTTTTCGTTCGCCAGGAGATTCGCCCTGGCGGTTATTCGTCGTTCGTTCCACCCCAGATGACACAGTGGGCCACAACTGGTGTGTTTCGATCTTTGATGTTCTGTCATATTTATTTTGCCCTTGGTTTTACAGCGGATTATGGGAAGTGCTATGGAAAATCACCATTATTTTTGTTAGAAGAAAACGAAACCGGTAAGGTATGAATCAAAATGCGTCGAAATTCCTAAAATTGCTCAATAAGTATGCCTAGATTTTATTTGAAGTGAGTCAGGCCAGAAACGAGCCCAAACGACCACGTGCAGAACATTCCGTCGCCACTGTACCTGGCAGTGGCTGTGATGTTATCTGGTAGACTCGCATTTTTGACCCTATTATTGGACACCTTATATCATAGGAATACAAGAGCGCACTGGGGCGCTTCGCGCCCCAGCACTTCGCCTGAATCCCAGAGCAAAATATTTGCTCAAAAAGTATAAATAAGCGCTGAAAAGCGGAGGTCCCGGCAAGCGGTGCTAGGGATGGTCACGGGTCCGGGTCCGGGTATAAAACAGTCGACCCGGACCCGAACCCGGAAAACCCGGACCCAAACCCGCGGGTCTACGGGTTGTCTACGAGTTGTCCGAAATGATCGAATCACATCTGCCGAAGCCTGCCGGGAAAGTTTAACACCTTCAAACATGAAATATGTTCACTAACTGAGGTTTTTAAATGTATCAGGTGCTTAACAAAAGCTTTGGAGTACCTTTGATAGCTGGTAGTCATCTCAAACTGCCCCGAAATGAGTTAAATTGCATAATAAATTTGATGTCCGCAGACCCGTGGTGTACCCGAAGGGTTTCGGGTCTACTAAAATTGGAACCCGTACCCGTACTCGGGCCGACCCGACCCGGAAACCCGCCGGGTTGACCCGTACCCGTGACCATCCCTAAGCGGTGCCGGAGAGCTGATAGCGGACTTTGAAAAGGCTTCGGACGGACAGAGAAACGTAATTTTATAAAGAGAGAGATTCTTGGAGCCTCAATAAATGAATTCGCCGCTTTGTGACTCTTTAGAATGTCGAAAAATGGTCTGAGTGAAAAAAGAGGCTCGATGCCAGATAACATTGCGACTGGCGGGCAGTAAAGTGAGTTTTTCTCACTTATTTCTTTGTCTTTTCGCATGAAGTAACATACTACTTGCATTGAGTTACGCCATTGTACACTATTCCCTCTGCTCCTCTCCCGCTCCCTGCTCCCTGCACTCCCTCTGCGGTTCTCCGACCGTATCATATCTCAAGCAAAGGCATAATATTAGTACATGGGTGTACTCGTCGATTGGCGACTCACCGAGAGACAGCTGTAGCGAAAATTGGTCAATTCACGGATACTCGGCTAAAGCGCAAACTTATTCTAGAGTACGGAATGGGAGCCATTTGCATTAGTACCTCAATTTCACGATACACAGCGCTTGCCAATGCACGGTCTCGTGGACAGACGCTTGCACCGGCTCATCCCCTCCCTTCCCGCAGTCGACCTGTTTGCACCTTCTGGGCGCGCCGAAGATATGGCCGAACCGTTTTGCGCGGGGAAGGCGTCGTATGGTTTTGGAACAAGAACACAATCCATTACGAGTCGTTTGCGACCCGGTGCCGTCCAGGCTATCGGATTGTAATTGTCTATTTGTGACATTTGGCTTTCAAATGTTGTGGGGAGATTTGGGTGGGAAGTAATCTGTGTAGCGTCCAGGGGGGCAAGGATCTGCGGAGAGTCGTACACACTCGGGCGGAATGGGGAAACACCAGATGGCGCAGGGGCTGAGGAGTTTGGGTCCAGGGAAAAAACACGAATATTGGAGGGAGCGCTGTCGCGAAAGGAATTCTCGGGGGAAGAAACCGCCATTTCCTCATCCGAACCAGGGATAAGGGGATAGTTGTGCGTTGCGATAAACGCATCTGAAAGGAAGAAGGACGTGAGATATCTCCGAGAAAGAAAGAAAAAGAAAAGGTGTCACCTGTGTCCGGATGAAACATTGCTTCCCCTGCAGTTAGGTGGCAAGTCACATGCTTTGATGCGCAGGTGAGACACGCCCTAGCCCTCCTGATCGATTGGAGCTCAACGCAAGGATGCCGTCCGGCGCACGCAGAACACCCCCGGAGAGAGGTCAGTTGCATCGACCTACGAACACAGCATACATACCTTGGATCGCACAATCACCTTGTCCGAATTGGAGGTGATAGCAGCGTTGAATTCAGGGTAGCCGTCGAGGAATTGGTGGTACATCGGACCAGGCAACTGTGTCCCAGAGCCGGAGCTGGAAGATTTTGTGAGGGTTGACGTCATGCCGTCCGGTTGGTTCTGTGCGGCGTCGACTGCAGTGATAACACCCTCGGTCATAGATGGCGGTGCAGTCTCCCACGTGGGTGATTGCAAAAGCGTTGAATCGGCTGTGGGGGGCTCAATACTGGGAGAATCGGTCGTTGCTTGGGCGGAGAGGTGTAAACGGTAACTGCTTTCCGACTGTAGTTGCAAGTTTGGTTCCAGCGTGTCGAGATACGCGTGTTCCAGGATAGACGGTTGGTTCTCTGCGGCGTCGACTTCGAACCGGGTGGGTTCGGTGTACGTATTGAGCATAGACGCGATGAGATCGCCGTCCCGACTACCTTCGAGTTCGCGCTCAGCTTGGTCCGGCTCCGATGTTGGACGAAGGTAGGAGGAACAAGAGTTGGATGCGGTTCTAACCATCCCGGGGGGCACACGACGGCGCTGTACCAGTTTCTGTCCCGAGACACGAATAACCGGTTGGGCAGCTATCTTGACTTGGGGGTGGTTGTGCTCTGACAGTGGGCCGTCTAACAATGAAGGATCGATCGCTCCGTACCCGTCGTGCCCGTCGACACCGGGGCTGGGATGACCTCGAGTCTCTGGTGTGGTCTCTGGTGTCGGATCGCTATTGTATGGTAACGAGAGCAAGGAGAAAAGGGGGGCCTGCTCAGCCGTGCTTAGCGAAAGAAAAAGTCAGGATGGACTAAATTCATACCGAAAGTCCGGATAACTCGGCCGAAATCGGCTGGTGTTCCCGCTCTTCGATCGTTCGTAGCATCGTTCGTAGGAGCCCGATCCCGGAGATCAGAGCGGCGAAGGATTCAGGCTGCATCATGTGTATGCTATGCTGAAGACGCGCGTTCTCCACCTCAAGTTGTGCGACTCGGCTGCCAGAGGCCACATCAGCATAGATAAGGGATATGGATGGACACACACTAACGCTTGCATGGCTTGGAACTGCTTTTTATGACGCTCGCGACTTGACGCAGCCGCGGCGCGGTTTCTGTCACGGCGCGCCGCACGCTTGTCTTCCTGAGCTCTTGCAGCCGCCGCATGAGCGTCGTGGGTCGAGATCTGCGGTGTGCCGATGGGTTCCATGGTTGTAGAAGGGGAGACAGCGGCTTCCGTGGCAAATCAAACAAAACAGTAAGTGACTTTTACAACGTCGGAACGTTAAACATTACTCCCCCCTCCGCCTCTCCTTTGCTTTCAGATGTCGATCCTTTTTATTCTCAACCCCGTTTCTGCCCTTTCGGGCCACCAAGGTACGCTGATGTTTGTCGTGTAACCTGTGAACAACAGCACGTATAAGTCTGGTTTGCAGTGGACGATCACTTGCCTGCACTACCCGACCCTGGAATATAAAATGCCGAGCGCTACCGCCGGTGACAGATCCAACGTTAACGAGGCGGGGGTCCCACCTTTCTATTTATCTTGTCTGCGTGCTATATCATAGCACCGCAGCGCTGTGTGGCACTAAGCAAGGTCGATACCACCACTGCGCGATTGAGGACATACCAGGTAAGCCATCAAGCCCCCGAACTCACTGAATATCAAGTCAGTGAATATTTTGGGTGTCATGTCTTTCGCACACGCCGGAACTACGCACGTCAACTTCTTTCGAGCGCATGATTTATTTTTTGTACAAAGGAACCCTCATATTGATAGATTTGGTGTATAGCGACCCATGACAGCAGTATTGACTCTTCCGCACAGTCAGCCTGGTGGGCAGCATATACATTTCGAGCACCTTTCCCGTGGGATAGGCGAAGAATTGGGAGCAGGCAACTCAAATACGTTGCGAGTCAACCAAAGTTGATCGGGTTCCAATTGAGCTTACACGTGATCATCATGGCGGATCAATTGGAATTACCCACCACCATAAATTCTCCCGCAGCCTCAGCGGATCTCTAGGTAGTTGATACCGCGCTTGACCTCCACCTCCGCGAAAGCACAGACTACCAAATGTGTCGTATCGAACTCACGGAAACCGAAAGGCCTTCGGCCGTCCGAATGGGACAGGTGATGTCGAATGAGATCCCTGCCATGGGAGAGGTTTCAGAGCTTCCTCGCCAAGCCTATGGGTCAGTGTTTGGTATTGGAAACGTCGCATAATTCTGATTAATCCTTTGCTCACCGCGTTGAAACCTACCGCCGATGGGATTCCGATGACCAGCGGGGACGGAGTGACTCGCCGCGGGCATCGGATTTACGCCACCTTTGTCGGGGATTATCCCGAGCAGGTGCTCGTCACAGCTGTAAAAACTGGGGAGTGCCCGACATGCGAGGTTCCCCGTGATGAGCTAGGCGCAGATACTGAATTCCCTGTCCGGGATCTCCAGCCTGTGGTGTTGCCGCCGGCTATAGCCGTTATTTTTTGGAAATGATGCAGCACAGGGAATACATTAGAGAGAATTCTGAAAAAATTTGGGCATCTAAAGCACCCTGAAAGCCGACGAGTCTTCTTTTACTACTAAGCATCTGACCAAGATATCGCGACGATATCTGATTTAAGCCGTTTACAAGCCGATTTGAGCCGTTTATAAGCCGATCAAATATCGAAGGACGCGTGACACAAAACACTTAATGTTCGCAGTATACCCCACGGCTTTCAGGGTGTTCTAGATGCCAAAATAATTTCAGAATTCCTCCTCATGTATTCCGGGTGCTACATCAATTTCAGGAAATCAGTCGGCTGAGCCAGCGGCAACACTATCTCCAGGACATCCTGGCAGCGCTGGACTCGCTCGATCAGAGGCCCGCCATTTATGCGCAGGCATGCGCTGAGGCGGGGATAAAGCCCATCTACCCTCCATTCTAGGAAGACGTGCTATACACGAAATATTCCAGGCAATCAGTCCAGATATCCTCCAGACCGCAGACTAACCATAGATGGATCCAGGTGTTCAAGTTCTTAAATATAGTGCTATTCTTCCAGACAGTACATAGAGTAGAGCATGGGGTTGGGTTCACTATCCCCCATTCCAATCGCCCTGCGGCCTGGAGCTCAGCGGCTTACGGATGTCGCCCCCGCTGATCTCTCCGCACCCACAAATATATGGCTGTTTGGACCTCCTTAGACGTGAAGCAGCGGAGAACAAGAAGAGAGTCGCTCACCTCAGTCTCCGCCCACCCAAGTGATACGAAGGCTGAGGGGAGGCCACCCGATGGTATTTATACTACTACAAGTGCTGCGCACTACCGCAAAAGGAATCGATAAATACATATGAAACACGGTGTAACTTGTCCGTGCTGTGAAAGCTGCTGTGGAATGTATTATGGCTGTACCATGAGCTGTATTCCAGGGATTTTTGGAGTATATGTGTGCGTGTAGCATACCGTGAAGTTTTGCCGTTCCGAGGCGGTAGACGGACTGAGTAAGTAGAACCGAAAGCCGGGCAAGATTTTTGGTCCGGTCATTCGAGAATTAACTGCCTGCTAACCTGTGACTTTACGGGCGACCAACTGTGGCGTGCCTGAGGAAAAGCAGAAATGCCGCCGCAGTATTAGGAACTGATTGAGGTAAAGGCAATCACGTTTGAGTACAGCTAGCAGTACCGAGGTGCGAATGGAGACATACTCGGGCTTACCAAAGTAACCGGAATTTCGGTTTCAAAATTTTCAAGGCAATCTGTCCAGAACCCACCGAGATATGAGCAAATTGGTCGCGGACATCAGAAAATGCCCAAAATGGCAATTTTCTGATTCGCACCTTCGGTACTGACATCGGCTGTAAGCTTGGGGCTCTAAAAGAGCTGGTTGCCAACCATGGGTGCAATTGACTGAATAGTCTACTACATTTGGTGGAGCTTTTATACTATACTGCCAGTGGCTACTGTAGGTACTGACGCAGACTGACGTTGCATGCGTCAAACGTCAGTGCTGCGTCAAAATCTCCTTGCCCCTTGCGGAGCCAGCATATCGAAACTTCCGAAAGTGGTCGGTCGCCTTGGGTCACCTGAATCTGAGATTCTAAAATTACTGTAACCAAGTTGTCGGTCTAAATTTTAACCATTCATATGTAAATTTCACCATATAATACATACAAATTGTACGAGAAACAGTAATACTAATGATCATTCAAACCTATCAAGTATAGGAATTGTTTGGAGGAAGGAATGAAGCATGAAATTTCCACAGTTGAAGTGTCTATAATTCCAAACTGATGGAAGTTCTGGTTAATATATACGCTCTGGAGGAGACACTCACTGTGGACAGAGTTGGCAGTCGGATCAAGTGTCATGGCATTTGATCGCTTTTTTAGGCATTTGATCCGACTGCATCAAGATCGACTGCAACTCGACGCACTCGGACCGACTGCAAGCCAAGCAGTTGGCCAGAGGGCAGTCAATCTGACTGTTTCCCCAAGTATTTTTTTTATTTGCCTCCCCAGCCTTCCTAGTGTTTAATTGACGCCCCGGACATTCAAATTTGGGCTTAGTTTGTCCTTGCTTGAAGCGGAGGTCATCGTCACTTCGGCTATGTCAACTTACCACCTTCTCTTTGGCTTTCTACATCCAAACGACGCTTCAATCCACTTCTTCCGTAACGGCTCGTGTAAGATCTTTTCTTGCCCTCGGTTCTCTCTATCGGAACCGCCGTAGTATGCTTCCGGCGAAGCTGCTGGCTGGTCTTTACAGCAAATTCACTTACAGTTACAGTCTTACACCGCCGCGAATCGCAGTCAACTCGGAGTTTAAGCAACTTAGGGTACGGCTGACAGTTACTAGTAACTTAGTGCGCCATGATTCGATGTCGACTTATGGCCCCAGAATGCACTCCAAATTCTCGAGAATAGGGAACGTCCCCTGAGCTTTTTTTTTCTTTTTCCGCTCAAGATATCGACAGATATAATGCCGATTCGAGCTAGTCAGCGTCGCAACAAAGCCACTTCACGGACGTAGATGTGGAGGAATTGGCAAACGAGTAACTTACTGGCATCTGGAAATTCACGTTATTCCGAGTTTATTGATCTCAGAGGATTTCGAGATTCAGACTTGGAATGGCTTCGACCATCTTCAGGATGCTCGGAACTGGCAAGGGACCCGATTCACCTAGCATTAGTCTGTCGAGCTCGAAATCTGGAAGGCTGCTATGCTTGGAACTTCAAGGCGCCGATCAGTCTCGCATCCTGCGCACATGCATGGGTTTGCTGCAATCAGAGGATATTTTTGAGCTCTTTCAGGATCACCCGAAGTTGGAAAAGCTCTTCTTGCAATCAACGACATACTCAACCTCATCGAATCAAACAACAAGGGCAAATTTCCTGAAGCTATCCGAAGCAAATGGTCAGTTTCTTACCCTCCCATTTGGATGTACTGTACCTAAGTTTTCCTTGTGAAGTGAGAAAGATTAATTCAGACTTCCTGCAATCGATCGTCAAGAACGACAAGGACCCGCTGGACCTGACCACTGCAGACAACATCCATTTCACGACTATGCATCAAAGGCTGATGCGGCTTCATTCTCATCTCTTTGTTCGCTGACTCACGATTTTCTGGCTTGAATAGCGGCGTCTTTGAAAGACGTGACCTCGGAGAGCTTCAATGCCGAAGACAACAAAGATGAAACGCTCCAAGTCCATCAACAGAATATGCAAGCAGTTTATCTTTAAGGAGAAAAGATGTCGTCGAGAGCCCTTACTCCGTCAAGACGACACCCGGCCGACACCCGATCAAATACCGCCCTTCTGGGTGCAGCCGCAAAAAGGATGCACCACCGAGTAAGCCATTCGATATTAATGGTGCTCAGGTCTGTAAAATTGATTAGACAGGTTGCGCAGGAGCCACGGAGCCACGGGGTGGCACTCGGACCGTGCGCAAACCAGTGGCTCCACCGCCGAATTATGACGTCGATGACTCGTTGGTGGCTCTTTTGAGCCACTCGCCTGCTATTTTTGCGCACGGTCCGAGAGCCACCCTGTGGCTCCGTGGCTCCTGCGCAACCCCTCTATTATCTGCATCTAATTTCACTTCCGACTCCTGTCATCGAGGACGAATTATTCATGGCTGTGCTCTGGTGAGTAGCTTCAACTTAAAATATTTAACCCCCTGTGAAACTCGACTGGGGGCATCCAAGACAAGAAAAAGGCTGTAGGCCACCAGAAAGAACCCAAGCCTCAGGTAGGTCAATACCGCGCTGACAATTCAATAGGAAGCCGCCGTGAACGTATCCTGCACTGCTCCATTAAATTTTTACGTCTAGTACTTATACAAAATTTAACCGTGGGTCCAAGTTAACGCGAGTCCATGGCTTCAGTGAAACCAAAAGGGCTGTAATAGATATTACGTGTATATATTTATGTTAAAAACTCGATGTGGATTGGAAAGAAGTGGGAATTTGGGCCTCCGGCAGATTAAATTGTTCAGTCTCGATGGTTGTTTGTTCATATTTCATTCACAAGCCGCAATTTCAAACTCCGCTTCTCTTCCTCCCACCACCTTCCGCCTCTTTCCGTGCACGTCCCCCGCGTTTTCTCGGATGATTCGAACCTCGGTCGGTCTAATTGATTGCACAACACGTTCTCCCCGATTTTCAGATCACCAGTGGCCGAAATAGACCCTTCAACGCCGAAATACGTGATTTTCGCGATTTTCGCCAGCAAGGACGCGTAAATTCATAATCCCTCTGTCTAGGACCTTGAAATCTGAACCACAGACTTAGATCCATACCAACTACACCCTGAATGCATCGAAAACTCCGAGGATCAAGAACGGCTGGGGCTAGATTGCACGCGAGTCAGGTCTCTGCGGTGCCGCGCCGTATCCATCTGTCTGTGCAACCCATTGCCTCTAATGACCCCCATATTCCTCCTTGACCCTTCAGATAGTTTTCCCCACCCTATCGCACCACATCACCTCCGTTCCTGCATTAACTTCAACTTGAAAGTTTGAGGGTCCTTGCGTCCGTCCTGTCTCACGCTCCTGCTCACCTGCCTCTGCCTATGCCGCGTCCCCCAAGCTTCGAGTAGACACCGCTCTCCATATGAATGCCGCGCGTCCCCGCCTCCCGTCCCACCCACTCCGGCTCCCCTTCACCGTCAGCCGCCTCCTCTCTGGACCACTCCGCCGTCTCCACTCCGCCCGCCTCTGCCCCGGCCTGCACTCCGCCTCTGCCCACAGTCCCATTCCGCCGCCCACAGCACACTGCGCAGCGTACAACATTCTGCGCGGCTACTAGGGCGGCTACCCCGCGCACCACCCGCACCCGCACACACACCGCGGCTACGACGGGCAACCCCTCCGCACGCTCAGTACGCTCCCCAGCCGTTCCCCGTTGCGCACGGCGGGTACGTGCAGTATCCCCTCCCCGGCACCATCCTCAGCACCCCAATGGTGCCGTCCCTCCCGGTCATGCACACGGACGACGTGGCGATGAAGTTGAGTGATCGTGTACGGAGGAGGTGTTTCATTTGTTGCGCCACGGATACGAGTACCTGAGTCCGGCGAAAGTGGTGTTTTCTCCTATGTCGTATGTGTTCTTTTACTGATCTTTCACTTTAGATATGCAACATGGCGCACGCACTCGCGTCCGCCTCCAGGGCAGTTCCCCCACAAACGCAGTCCTCTTGCTTCTTCTCCGCTGGCGGTCGTCCAGGTATGTCATTTTCTTGTCTTTTCCTTTGCTGTTCTCGTCCTCCTTCCCCCTTTCCTCCCGCCTTCCTCATTTGGTGTCCCCTCCTTGCTTTCCTTTCTCTTGTTTCTTTTCCGTCCATTTTTCCGAGCCGAGGCCTCGATTTCCTCTTTGGGAATCGTGGCTATATTAGCGCTCGTTACTTTCTGCCATTCCCTTACTCTTCATCCCCGCTCCGCTCTCCGTCGTCCTCGTTGTCCCCGCCCCTCGCTCCCTCTGCTCTACCCTCTTTCGTCTTCGTTCCTCTATCTCTATCATATATTTCTCTTCTGCCCATATCAACGAGATCCAAGCTGATCTATTTGTGTGGGTCTTCCGGACGTTGACACAGAGGCCAAGCCAGGAAGACCGGGCGGCGACTGTTACAGGTTTGTCCCATTCTTTTTCGCACGGAATTGCGCTGAGCGGAGATTTCGCTGTCGTCATTGTTTCAGTGTTTGACTCTTCACGAGTGCATCAACCGCTTCAAAAGTGCCCTATTTGAGACTGTTAAGGTAAAGTCCAATACCTATGATACAAGGTGCTGCTGACCATTTCCTCCCTCTCATTTAGTGCGAATGTAGGTTGACGCGAGCGACTTTTCAGACTGATAGCCATTATCATGGGCACCCAAGTTTCACCGAACGGTCGCTGTTTACTTAGTCGGATCTCTTCAAACTCGCGCCTGAACTTTATTTTCTTCGGCGCTGACAATCGAAGATTGACTTGCTTTACATGCAGATACGTTCATTACATCGTCAATTGATTTGAACACCAATAGAGTACGTGGACATTTTATTACCTACATTCGATCCGCTGCTCACCTTGGACCTCGGGACAGACGACTCGAGGGTGGCTTTCGTATCGGGGTGGTTTTAGATACGTTGAGCATGCAATTAATATAGTGGTTAATATATGTGTTTTCCTGCACCCAATGGAAGGATATACCGCAGTCAAATCAAGTGCAAGGAAGCCCTTGACCCGTCTGCCACGGGACACTCGAACCGACTGCCATGGGACACTCACACCAATGGCCGAAATACAGTTCGGGGTGAGTGTGCACTTGCAGTCGGTTCAAGTGTAGGGCTGCAGTCGGATCGACTGTTCTGCAACAGTCGGATCGACTGTTTGCAGGCAGTCGGTCCGACTGCCGATTCTGTCCACAGTGCACTCCGATTCTGGCAGAAAGACACTCAAATAACTGCCTATAAGGCCACGAGGAGTCAACCGAAGGTTGACGACAAGCGGCGTCTTCAGAAAGACCCAGAAAGACCCAGATGGTTAATTGAATAATGATGGTCCAGATCCGTGACGTAGCACGGGCACACTGCTAGTCTATATAAGAATGAGGACGGCATTAGAACTTATTGGCAACTTTTTTGGTCAAGATTTTGCTCAACTCTGATTGGCTGCTCCACACCTCTCAGCCAATGAGAGGCTGAGCAAAATCTCGGCTAAAAACTGCCAATAAGCTCTATTTCCCCGGTACACAAAACGGTATATGTGGCCACACATTCGTATTGGCTACCCAAGCTCCGCATGCCGTCAACATGTCGTCAACTGCTCCACGGTCCGACGAAAAACCGTCGAGATGTTAACTTTTGCGCAACTGCTCCTCTCCGTTGTATAGTTTCTAATATTAAATGTTGAGATGTTCAGTGAACGCGGCGCTCTCTGTCTACAACGTCAAGATGCCCTCAACCACAATCCGATCCTCAGCAACCCTAGGAGTTTAGCTTAATCATCCGCAGTCTTGGCTGCACCAGCCTTTGGTGGCCGGAATGAGCTCAAATGCTGAGCCGCACCATTTAATTCTGTCTTTGTCCGATTTCCACCTTGTCCGATGCTTTCACACACAGGACAGCGATGACTCCAATGGTCATAACGATGTTGCTCCCAGCGCTCATGAGTTCGCAAGTGAGGTTCGTACTGCCAAACACCTGTCCTCATGTTCAAAATGATCATATCCCATCGGTACAGGTCCCCATGATTGTCGCCGCGAGGACTAAGGCCATCACGGTTGTCTCAGAGGATGAGGACGAGCCGGTAAGTTGTTGCAGCTGTTGACCCATGCATTCCATCATAGTGTTTCATAGATGCCCGATGCCCCGCCGAGGCAAACTTCAAAGTCCGAGCGCGCCGTTGATGAACTTTTTGATGACGAGTCTGACACTGTACGCCATTGTTTATCACCTATCCATTAATTAATTCATTTCCTAGCCCGAATACGTCTACAAGGCACTTGAGGAGGCTGCGGCGATCAAGGCCTGGCAAGGCACGATATCCGACGACGATATGCCTGACCTCATGGCCGCCAACAGTGAAGACGAGCAGGACTTTCACGAGGCCATGGCCAAGGCTGTCGCCACTGTCCCCCGCCGCCGGCGCTCCTCAGCTTCATCGTGGTCATCCGGCTAGGATGTTTGTGTACCGGAAACTGATGTTGATGGTCGCAGCGATGGTGAGAGTGAGACTGACAACCGTAATCCTGTCATGAAGCCCAAGGTATAAGCCCTTCTTTCTCTCTCAATTCCAGAACTTGAATCCCTTTCAATTTCCAGAAGGCTCGCAAGGTCTCCGAGGCTCGCCAAAAGAAGGCCGATCTAGAGGTACGTTTCCGTAGTGTTTATAGACCTTCCTTTTTGATGATACCTGCCGGCGAACAGAGGCCCCAGGTGCGGCGCGCGACTGTGGCTCCTGCCGTTCCCGCTGTCAAAGAGCCTGCCGTTCGACCGGAGTACAGTTGGCATGTGTCCGCGCGCATCGTCTACCCCGGCCCGGGCAAGAGCGTCCGACTCAATGACCAATCTGAGGAGGCCAAATTGGTCATACGCGGCGGCATCAAGTTACTCGAGACGTCGCTCATCCTAGATGATGCGTTTCTCGAGGTCCTCTCTCGCGCAGGGACGGGCAAGACCTACATGCTCGCCGCGGCCGAGAAGATCCCGGAGGCAGTGTATATCAAGGAACGCTTGGCAGTTGATCCCGCATATGCCTCAGTATTGGCCGACCTGGTGCGTCTTCCCTGTATTAATTCTGGTATGCAGGCTCATTAACTTCTTGGAGCTCATTGAACGCATCAACATCCTTCGTGGAAAAGTCAAGAAGATTGGGGTGCACGTGGCCCCTGCGTACTACAAGCTCGCCGGCCTCACTCCCGCAAGGACCAAGGAAGCGGTCGAGGAGTTGCTGAAAGATCACCGGTACATCTTCCCCACTGATCCAGTGACGGTACGTGACTGCGAGTATCAATACTTCGGCTAATCACAATCATTTTAGAATCGTCTCCAGACCGACTTGCCGTTCTCTCATTCGGCCATCGCTGCGGTTATCAAGCAGGGGATCTTTACCGCGAAATTCAGAGCCAAGACCGTGCACCTGCTAAAATCTACCAGCGCGAAGCATCCGGAACGCCTCGAGATACCCGATGCAACGGTCTCCCTTGCAGCCACTGCGGTGCGTATTATTATACTCTGTCTTCCTTCTGGACTGATGCATTGAATATTTAGATATACGCGGCGCTTGTCGAGTACCGTCTGACCGGCGAGCATCAGTTAATCAATTTTACTGAAGCAGCCTATGCAGACACGTATCGCAACCACATGAAGACTCTCGCCGATACTCGTGATTATGCCGGAACCGCCTTTCACAAGGTTCTTCATTCACTTTACAACAACGTAACGCAAGTCATTCCGTTCTCTGAACCCATTAGTCACTCATCCCATTTCCGTGAAGCGAAGTCTGTCCAAGCCTCTGCCGGCAGCTCGTCGACCCTCATCAATCTCGTTGATGTTCCTGAGTCTGATTAAGCCCATAGCTCTTTTTCTTACTCCAAAAATTACTTTACACGATCTTTTCTGATGTCGCACATTTGTACACTTCGTCTACCGCATTTTTCCGCAAAATATATGCCGTTTTACCCATTTTGGTCACCGGAAATCGAAAGTAATAGTTGAAAAATACAACAAAAACTGCATATAATATGCCCCAGATGCACACCAATGTAGCCTAAAATTGAGAAATTTGGTGCTAAATTATTTTGAAGGTCGCAAAAAAAGCCAACGTCCCTAACGCAACGAATTTGGTTGAATTGGACCCTTTTTCAGACCAATCTGGCCTTATTCCCAAAGGAGGTCTTTCCTGATGTATCCAGGTTTCATGTGCATCGATGTAGAGCTCACTGAGATATTGGGCATTCTTTGAAAACATCCCAAACGAGGGAAAAAATTGGCCACGCCCTCCGTACTGACATTAGCTGTAAATGGTCTTGTTAACAATTTCAACAACACAATAATTGAGGCCATGTGCTGCAATATGGATATTAAATTCATTGGTTCGGGCGCTTCAATGAACGGCAAGGGAGAACTTGCACCTATGGGGAGTCAATTGGCAGACTACGAAAAGCGAATGCCCGACATAAGTCGAATGGATTTCGATACCCAGAAGTCAACCAGAACCGGTGCTCGAGAGGGCGGCACTGCGTTCCGGGCCCCCGTAGCCCGAAGGTGTGCCTACCCCGGTGGGTAGGCATATGTGTCTGACTACCTTGGACTACGTTGGTTACACCCAGTGGGCGTACCTTGGTCGCCGAGGGTTACCTCGGCATGCATCAAGGTGCCTCCACCAGGAAAAAAACCACTTGGCTAGGTTGCACTCCGTAGCATCAGCAGCCAGGGTAGCCTGGTATGGTGCCGCTCACTTAGTCACCGCTACTTTTGTACAAGCGATTGATCTCCACCAAAAAAAAATCGGATTTTTAAAACATCTTGCAGAAATGCTTGTTTCAACTGTAGCTATATTCTCCCAAGATGGATTTTCTCTGGCTAAAAAAATGAAGGAGTTCTATAATTTTTATTGGACCAAATTGGCCACGCTGCCCAAAACCCATCAGTTTTTGGTACTGGAGGCATACAACGGTTATATCATGTATCTACTGATCCAATGTACGTGCAACCGTAAGGTTTACACGCCTATGTGGGGTATAAGTCTTCCTGGAACTCCCGGCTCTAACCTGCAATTGAGCATCTTTCGCACCAAGCCCCGAACGGTACGCGTTGTTTTGATTGCTGCTCTTGGATCGACTGCTCAAAATCCTGCATATTAAATGGTATATAACACGTGCATTGCACTCCACTCGCCTCTGCCCTAACCCATAACCCTCGGTGGACCCAAAAAGTCATGGGGCACTGCAGAGTTATGGGTTATCCCTGCCAAAATTTCATAAAAGTCCGTTGAAAATCTATGGGTTACTGCAGAGTCCCCAGGGATTTGAGCAGAAGAAGAAGAAGAAGAAAGGGCTCAGGGCTAGTGTACTCGAAGCCAAAAACATGTAGGGTATTGTTCATGTTATTTTTAACAGATGCCACAAAACCATGGACCGTGGGTGCTGTCGGGGGCGGGTAGGTAGGTAGCATTACGGTCCGAATAACGAACTTCGGTTCCCGGTGAAAACGGATTGAAGTCGGGACGATCGTCCTTATGGTTCCATTGGAAACCGTCTTCCCACGAGGCCTCACTCTATGACATCATTTCGCCCTTTCCTCTTCTCACCTCACACAGGCCGATAAGGATTAACCATTACAACATTTTCCGAAGCGGCCATCAGGAATCGGTGCCCATATAGAAATAATTGGGATTCCGTCACTGATTGGGAAACCCCATTGCATATTAATTAACTGGATACTGCGTCGAAACAAAAAGGCAAGCATTATCTTTCTAGATTTATTTCATACTTCTAATTCTTGACAGGTTGGCTTTCATAATCGCACAGGAGATCACCTCTCATTTTTACCAAGGCGGACAACATACTTACATTTTCCTCCATGAATCGTTTTACAGCAATTGGCAGTACCGAAGGCGCGGATTGAAAAAGTTCTGTTTTGGGATGTTTTTGAAGAATTCCCGATATCTCAACGAGTTCTGCACCGATTCACATGAAACCTAGATGGAAATACTCAGCTAATTCATGCCGAATTAGTGATAGAACGAAAGTTGTAAAAATGATGTATATCCAGTGACATTGGGTTAATGGGCCATTTTGTGGATGAATGCAGTTTACAGGCATCTAGACACATCCAAATGATGTCGACTTGTGTCAGGTAAGGCTTTGATACATTCTGCAAGTTGTCATAGATTCAGATTTGCGAAGAACTCAGCAGTGGATTCAAATTTCACAATATTTCCTGATTACAATATATTGCTCAATATCCTGATGTGTTTAGAAGCATGATAGATTGAACTTTTGAGGATTACGACTCTATGACAAGTTTGAGGATGTATCAAAGCTTTACCTGACAAAAATCCACATCATTTGGATGTGTCTAGATGCCTGTAAACTGCATTCATCCACAAAATGGCCCATTAACCCAATGTCACTGGATATACATCATTTTTACAAATTTCGTTCTATCACTAATTCGGCATGAATTAGCTGAGTATTTCCATCTAGGTTTCATGTGAATCGGTGCAGAACTCGTTGAGATATCGGGAATTCTTCAAAAACATCCCAAAACAGAACTTTTTCAATCCGCGCCTTCGGTACTGCCAATTGCTGTAATGTGCCCTTGTGCCGGAAAATACCCAGCCATTTCTACTGATATCGACCGTTCAATGGTCAGTCTTTCCTCGGATCCCGCCAATACCCCGGTTGCCATTGATCCCAACACCGTTAACCCCAACAATCCGCTTTTATACATGAATTTCGACGAAATGATTGCGCGGGAAACCGCACAGGCCATGGTCGAAATGGAGCCTCATTCCGTTTTCGCTGAAATTGACTCTGAAGGCCACCTCACCCACAAAAAATCTGTTCTTCGCACTCTCTTTGATATGACCCACAATTCTCACAGCCGTCACGACCGCTTGCAGCGGATCCGAGGATTTACGATCGGGGGAAAGTCTTGGTCCCGCGAGAACCCGGTGGACGAGGCTACATCTGCTTCTACCCATTTCTTGCTGGGTAATCTTTTCACCACCCTCATCTGTTACAACGGTACACATCTCGGATTCGCAGTGGCGAAGTGTACACTGATAAAAAAATGTCTTCCCGGCGCGAAACCGGTCTCTATCAGTGCCGCTCCTCTTGCGGAGCTCCATTTGGAATCTTCGCCGTACATAATATCTGGCCAGGTCCTTTCCCTGGTTCCCGGAAGTTCCAATACTTCGGAATGGGCTTGGGATGGCAGCTTTATATCATTCTCTGTCACGAAAAAAAAGGCTGGTTCCGACAGCGTTACACGCATCCGTAACCTCCAGTTTGCCGTTCCGCGTCAGATAATTGATCCTATTCAAAATAAAGCCCGTGAAACTCTTGTTTCCGATATCCAGCTCGACGTGGAATGCCAGCGAGAAAAGACCTGGGTCATACTCGATAAGCACATGCTTGAGTCGTGGAACCGCCTTTGGACCCGTGTTCTTGCCGATTCAAACCTGTACGACAAGTTCCCAAGCAAATTTACCGGAATATGCGGCGGTGTTTCTCCCTATCAAGCCCCTCCCTCCGCAGGTAATTCAATCTGTGGTCAATTTAACTAGAAAGAAGGCTGACATGTTCCAGATTCCAGTGGCGTCATATACTCTTTACCTATCTCTGGCACCTCCATTCAGCGAACCACTGCTGACCGTCAAAAGTGCCGCATTTGTAGCAAACATGTGAAAGACACTGACCGGCAAATGCATGTCGGGCAACATATCCTCAAATCCCTTCGCGGCGTCGTTGATTTTGTTGTTAATCAGGCGGTGAGTCTTTTTTTGTGCCATTTTGTGAATAATAGCTGATTGCGGCATAGGTTTCAGATTCCTATCCCTGTGGGTTTTGCGGTGGTTCGTCATGCAAGATAAACATAAAATATGGCAAGGCCGACTCCGACTGTCCCTCTGCATACAATTTTCTCATCACCGCTGCAGGAGACAGCGCCCAATTAAAGCTCCGCTTTTGGTCCATCAGAAAGCTCCTTGACCGTGTCGTCAGCAGGTGACTACAGCTCGCACACCGCCCCTTAACCGGGTCAATAACCCGTTAATCACTTAAGTTAACCAGTCAACAATTCCTGTCTCCTTTATTTAACCATCATTAGCTCAACACTGCTGCCGGCATGATAGCCAGCGATATTCCAGTTTCCTCAGAATTTTTCTCGGGTCTTTCTCATTGTGCACGAAGTACGGGAACTGAGGCGATGGCCGCGACAAGGAGCCCGGCGTGTGGTTCAAACCTAAGCTGTTGATTTCCGACCGGTGGTGGGGGTTCCGGTGCCCGGGAATCCGGAATGTGAGGAGCCGAAACTGTATAAAATGCATGTGGTCCGGGGCGGACACCATCTTTCACATCATGCAGGAGAGCCACTCAGTTGATTTCTGTTTCTCTTCCTCACCTGTCAACAACTTTGACCCCAACGATCCCTTTGGCACCTGGGCATTCCCTGCCGCCGATGCCTTCACTATGCAGAGCCATAACGGGGCCTATGATCCTTTCGGTACCTGTTTCCTCGAGTACGGCTACGGCTTCTCTGATATCTGGACTATTTCAAGCCAGTTACTACCACCCACTAAGTCTGAAGAATTTACATCAGCGGCTGTTGTCGGTGGAGACCGCCGTCCTTGCCTGGCAATTGGAAGAGTGCGTTATTACTATAGAAGGTGGCTAAGGTTAAAGTTCCTCCTCACACTCCCACCCTAGGAACCAGCCGTCTTTACAGTTGCCTCTCAACAGAACGAGCGACTCTGAAGACTCCGGCCAAACAACGCCATCACTTTCGGTTCGGGCCCGGAGAAACAATGAGAGAAAGGCGTTCAAAATTGCGGGAATCCTCGCCGAACGGCGGCGTGGTCGGGGAAAGCAATATCAAGTTCTGTGGGATGGAGGAGATTTGAACAAGTGCAGTTGGCTATCGGGCTCAGCGATGAAAGCTAACGGGGCTGAAGCATTGTCCAAATGGGAGAAGCAGAAGCAACTGAAGTGAAATAAACCTTTGAAAATATGATTTTACTTGCTTGTGCTTCTCATGTATTTTTTTTTTTTTTTGCTGTGGAATTATTATTATTTCTTTCTTTTTTTCACGGTTCCCAAAAAGTAAATTTTGGCAATGGATACGATTCATTCTTTCCTCCTCCCGCTGAAACGCTGCACGTAAGTGTAGCAGTGAAATCAAATACAAGAACGAGACAAAGTCAAGCTCCAATATATCCAATCTCAACCACAACAACTCAAATGCTTTGTTATGTGTGTTCGGGGCAGTGGGTCAGGCGTATCTACCCTCAATCTCAACAAGAAAAGATCCCTCAGAAAACCTTATCCAAATACACAACACTTATAGTGTGAGATAGAACGGTAAAAACCAATTTATTTCCAAGTGTATCCCAATTTATTCAAAAGGAATACCCTAGTTACTGACCACAAGACCACTGTTGGACTTTTACAAAGGTAGGAAGAGGAGGACCGGCTCAAGCACAAGGCGATTCCAAGTCACAGCAAGACTGGCTCAACACAAGGCGATTCCAAGTCCTACCAAGACTGGCTCAAGCACAAGTGGAATCCAAGTTGTTACAGACTGGCTCAAGCACAAGGCGATTCCAGGTCACTACACTCAATAGCTGGTGCCAACAAGTGGGAGTGGGATTCACTCTCGTATCTAATTTACATGCGGGTTTAAATACTATACTTGCACAGCCTTGTGATAATGGAAATATAAAGATCCACCCAAAACTCCGGGTGTTCTCTGCATGTGACCGTAATTCCTAAGCACATTAGTCAGTCTATTCGGTCCCACAAAAAGTCCGAGAGTCTCCAAGCCAAATCGAGTTATTCCCCAAGGAATAACACAGCCTTTTGAATTGTATCCTATATCTCCATGACAATTGTGACTCATTAGGACTCAGAAGACAGCGCCCAAGGCCATTCTAGATGATGCCTGGACGTCCACAATGGCGCTCAGCCGTCTCCGACCTGGGAAAGCCCACAAAAGTCCAGAGAATTCCCACAGTTTACCAAATGAGGTAAGTTAGTACCTGCATTGAATGTATCCTCTTCCAATTATGCCCGAAAGCGAACCAAGGGTTATCCTTTCGTCCTGTAACTGTATATATGTTCCTTCCAACGTCCCAATTGTTGGTAATGGCCTAGCATCCATAAGATACTCAAACTCACTGCACAAAATGTACAGATTGCAGGAGCAGTGTTATGACCAGTGTAGTAAAAATGGTAATTGAACTGGTGTTCAAATGCATCAAGCGGCCTAGTACTCAGTCCTGGGAGAAGACTAGTACTCTCTTATAACCTTATTCACTGGTTTCTTCAGTTGTGTCCAACTGAAAGGTCACAAAATTTAATGTCTCAGGTGTGTTCAATTTCACACCTTATCACCGCGATGGTCGCCGACCCTGCGCACGCCAATAGTCGACAAATCTTGCCAGGAACTGCAATAGGATCAAGAATGCCGTTGACGAACTGAATTTGATAGAACAATAACCCATAAACTATAATACAAAAGTAAACCATCCGTGTAAAACATCGGTCTTACTCGCCATCAGCCACGTGAAGGCTCGAAAAAAACAAATAAAAAATGCATGTTCACGGAATTATGCAAAGGACTGTAATTTCAGCGAACTGAAAGGGTACAGTATAGATTTATTCCCCAATTACACGGACACCGGCTATCCATAAGCAGCTCAACCCTGGTCCCCCGCCTGCACCGCCTTAGAATCCGGTTCAGTCGGCTGCCCAACCGTGCCGGATGCGTGAGTTTTTTTTTTTTTTCCCCCCCATTTCATGACACAAATTGCTAGCAGATATAATTTACTACAGTAATACCCCATTTCACTTATAATGAGTGCCTGATCTCTGTCGTTAACACAATTCTCGCAAGGATGTCTTCGGGCCTGTGATTTTGAGGACCGAAAACCAAGACATGAGGTACCGTCAGCTTAAGGCTGGTCGGGAAGCCCACATCAAACGGCTTCGGACGGTTCATTGGGTCAAGAAGCTTCGTCTCAACGCTGCCAAGAGGGCATAGTATAAAATGTATAAAATTCGTATCGATTTATTCGTTGTAAAAAAATACCACGGCCACTATTCATTTGAAAGCCGTGGTCTTTTTGAGCACACGACCCTGAACCCTGTCAGTACTGGGTTCTCCGCCAGTTGCAATTCATCCTCGGCGCGGCTTGCCGAGTTTTGCAGTGCAACGGTAAATTACACTGTATGGCACCATTTCAACTCGGATTTTGGCGGGGTCTTGCTGGCGTGATAGCCAGCGAAATTTCAGTTTGAACTGTAAATTTTTTCACTGTCCAGAAATTGTGTGTTTTCGCAGAGAAGGAATACGGCACATCCGATAAATAGGATTGGGCCGGACTCCGTGCCAAATATGGCCAGTAGGTTCTTATCCCAGAACCCCCTCCCCGAGTAGACTCAGCATGATCCATCGAGTACCCTGCCGCAAAACCTACCCACAACACAATACCTCCTCAAAATGATCAAACTTTCCCACATCCTGCGGCTGTCTTGTAATTCAAGATCAAAACCCCACAGACCAACATCAAGATCCCAAGACTATCAAGATCTCAAGACCTATCACATTAAGATGTCAAGACCCGTCGTCCCAGGAAAGTCTCAGCCACCCTTCTTCCATCCCGTCTCTATTCTCAAGTCCTTCGGTCGGACTTGAATTTCATTTTATCGAGTGGATTGTTCATATGTAGTGAGTTGGTATGGTGCCGTTCACTTAGTCACCACTACTTTGTGACAACGGATTTTGCAGGCCCAAGAAAATTCGGACTTCTTATCTCGTAAAAACACTCAGTTTAGCAGGGGGAAACTTTTCACAAGAGGGATTTTATTAAACTCAAAATTGAGGGAGTAATTCCCTTTAGGTCCGTCAAATTGGGAATGGACCACCAAACGGCCGCCTCTCAAATAACTGTTGGAGGGGTGTATTATGTACAAGAGTTTTTGACCGCCGGACATCTCTGAGCCCATCTAAATTTGAAATCCATGCCCTACACGGCCCCAAAAAGGGGGTACATAAAAAAATTGAGGCGTATTTGGGGCTAGTCAAATTTAGGTGGTGACTAAATGAACGGCACTATTCAGTTCTTTGAATCCAACCAAAATTGACCTTGATAGACGCATTTTGGTACGGGACCATGTCAAAAATAGTCCCGCGGGCGCCGGATCGGTGGACAGCTACATTGCACGAGTGCCCTATTAGTAAATGAATTAAAAATGAAAGCATTTAGGCTCACATTGAGCTGGGCGTCAATAAGGGATGTGACGAGTCCCAATCATCGAGCACTCGATGATGGCTGACGGTCCAATGATCCGTCGACCACCTAATAGCTATCCACCTTTGCCCATCTCTCCGCATGCTCCTGGACGGTGTGAGCCCGAGAACGCCGCCGCCAATGCCAGATTTGCGTTTGTGGCATGCATGGGTAGTGTGAGCAGGGGTGGTGCCAAGTGAAGAGGTCGAGGCTTGCATGAGAGTAAATGGAGATCGTGGGAAGCAAATGAGTAGGGGTTTATGGGTTTCTGGAGGCGATTATAGAGTCGGTAAGGATTATATGAGTTAAGATAGTACTAGGCCGCGCATCAGAGGACTTGGGCGTGGTGATAGTGTATCCAGTGGAAGAAAAGGGCATTGACAACAGGACAACAGGAGAACCGTAGTTGAGGTGTCAAGTACAAGAGGCTTTGGAGGTTGCACTTGGAGGGCGCACACCGCGCCAAAAATGAAGCCGGCTCGTCGTCCATGAAAGTTAAGTGTAAGGCGAGACGCTCAGGAACAAACAGCAGCACATAAAAATTGTCGCGCACCTATAGAGTGAAAATCTTGGGATGTGTACAGGGAGCCAGCGTAAATAGGACGCGTGCCAAGTCTTTGGCGCTAACGCACATGCCCTAGAAGAACTGCCCCCCAGCATGGGAGAGGGCTCAACAGACTTGGAACACACATCTTGCTGTGCCCAAAGACTGCGTTGAAGCACGACGAAGGCGAAAAGCGAGTCGAGATGGGGCAAGTGGAAGAAAGTCGAGCTTGTCATTGTTTAGGTAGGTTTTGCGGGCTCGGGGACAAACGACGCGTTGTCATCTACTACTGTCTTTTTTCGTTCAAATCGACAATCACGTGACTTTTCACTTTCGCCAGAAAGTCCGATAAATCGAGAAAGAATTGTTGCCGCAATAAAAAAAGGTCGCGCATGACGCGTTACTGTCGATTTAAATGAAAAAGTACGGTAATCACGTAAAGCGCATCAAAAAACTGGCACAGTGTGCCAAATTCTTGACGCGTCCCAAAACTCCCAAAACCACAAGTACAATGTCACTCATTTTATCCTCTCTGAGGGCAATACAATGAAACATTGTGGCTTTCAAAAACGCGTCAAAACGCGTGCATACTTTGATTTCCATTGAAGCCACCTAGAACAGAGCAGTAATGTTTTCGAGCGCGAAGTTACGAATTGATACCAATTGATAGTTGGATTTGAAACTTGCCTATGCACGCAACCGTGGTAGAACTCAAAAAACCCGCCACTCCTTTGGCTTACCGGCGGCTTTTTGGCTTAACAATTACTATCCCCATCCGGAATGGTCTTGAGCCGAAAAATGGCCGGGAAATCTATTGTTTCTGGCCGGGATCGAACCTAACGAATCTCTGGGAATGTAGATGATGCTCGCTTGGACCGTTAATTTTTGGGCCCGCAATGGTTGCAGCGAAATTCTGGCGGGGCATCAATCACATCACATTAGTAATAGTTTGGAAGCAAAAGCCTGAAAGCTAAGATGCAACTCAAGCTTGGAATTTTCTTTTCACATACTTAGATAGAAGCCAGAACGATGATATTCCCTCCGACGTTCACAGTCTGGTAGTTTGACATCTGTAGTTGAAAGTCAAGTTCCTCATAGACACTTATAGATGATGCTAATATTTAACGATACTGATAGTTCCTCATAGACGCTCTTAGCAGGTGGCAAAATTTATAGACCATCATAGTTCACGATAGACAAACATAGGAACCCAAGACAGTTGCATAGACATTCATAGACCCATATAGTTCCCCTTGTAGCTATCATAGCATTTTGGTTTTTCCTGATGAGGAGCACCCTATCGAGTCGGATAGTACCAAGTTTGGCATATACAATGGTGGAAGCCTTTCAAACGCGTTCAATTCGTTGAATTCCGGTGGCTAGCATTTTTTGAGTTGCCAACTAACGTTTTCGGCTTCAAACTCCCGCCCTGGAGAATTGTATGTGATGTCCTTGAACAAGGTCACAGGAAAATTACAATTGAGTTGGTAGACGATCTTGGTGGTACTATGAAGCAATTGGGGGCGATATTAGGTTGTTCTGAGGCGACTCCAAGGTGTTTGCTTATTCTTTCAACCCCGGCGGCATCTTCTGGCCTATCACACGTGATAAATTACCTTATTTGGACCTCACGTGGGAGGGAGGGTCAGAGAGAGGGGGGGGAGGGAAATCGGTCATTCCAAAGGCTTAATTTTGCATCATACAGGGTGCCAGAATGGGACACGGACGACAAATATGGGGATATGCGGCCGCTGACCAATTGGGAAGACGTCACAAAATTTGGTCGCCGCCGCCGTCACCACAGCACCCGAATACGAGCTCGAAATTTACGATTCGGGCGCCACGCAGGCTCAGCATATGGCCCGAGTGATTTTCAACCAATTTTGAGGCCCGTGGGGGTGGGTGACGCGTGACTGTCGATTTGAACCAATTAATACAGTAAGCCTCACAGGACACTCAAAACCGAATGGATTTCAACATTTTTGAGTGGTACAATAGTCGGAATTGAGCTGGCTTTCCGATCTGTATTATCCAACACGAAGAGCATCTACTGGTTTGTGCTGGACTCAAAGACGAGCAGATGGCGACTGCCGCGCATATCATCGAATCCTGCAACGACGACGTCTGGAAAAATATTGAATGGTATGACTTTTTTTTTTCCAGCTCAACTCAGGTAGTGATACTTTACTCAGTCTTCTCAATGTGTAGTAATTATGACGTGGTTCTAATGTACCTTTGCAGGACCGAACAAGTCCTGCAGAACGCCCTGACCGTGGCTGATCTGAATGTATGGACACAATCTGCTCAACCTGGCAATCTCGTCTTACTCGTGCCTCCTTTTTTAAAATCTTATTGCGCGGAGGCATCTTGGAGCGCGCCAACTCAACCCTGTACCCCAAACCTCCAAAGACAGTATTGACTTGATTGAGGTACTTGACATCAAGGTTGACTCCCTATCCCTCTTTGCCCAAATCCTCATCAGGAAAAAATCTCCCTTCCTAATTTGGGGGAAATTTGGTTTGGCCCCAGAAATTTGGCCAGATTGGCCCAATTGTCCGAAAAAAGAGCCAAAATATGCCAAAATGAGCCAACTTCAGCCAAATCACAGATGCGCGTCAGGACTTGAGCGCAAACGCAACCGCATACCATGCTTGCATGTTTTTTAAAGTTCATCCACACATTGACTGTGTCTGAAGCGCTATATTTGAGCCATATTACGTAGAATGAACATTATTAACGGGAATTAACAAAGAAAGAAGGGCACTGGTCTAGAACGGTACTTGACTTCCAAGCTGCTGGTGCAACTGGGCCAAACTTTGGAGAAAGATGCACGCTGCGACGGATGTTTCCCACAGGAATGATGCTAGCGAGCCGTTCCCCATCCTTGACCGAGCGCCGGACCTTGTACATCAAATGGTCTGGCTCCGGAGTGGTGAAAGGCGAGAACCACTCGACGTATGCAAGATGTTTCGGTGGTGTAATGCCAGGAAGAAATAAACCTCGCAGATGATGCGGCCCAAGGGAGAAAACGACCCGGATTTGACCAACACGATACCCTGGATTGAAGAATTAAGTTCATGAATTCATTCGAGTCTGCAGTACTATTCAGTTTAACACGTCGTTCTACGTAGGCAAGCTGGTTCTGAGAGATTGTAGACGTTGATGTTGTCATCGAAGCCTAAACCTTTCGCCGGCGCGGAAATGCATACTTTTCGTTTCTCGTCCAAAATCTCTGTTTGACGAAATTTCTGTTTGACTGTCCAAACCGCCGCAAAACCCGGCGTCGGCAACTGCGGCCGTCAATACCACCAGTAGAGCTACCAATGATAAAAGAGCAAGGGTTTTGGGGGCCGGCCCAATGCAGTGAATCCTACGCGGTCCATAAACTACTTCAGGCCAATTATCGTGGCGACCCTACGTTCAACGAATTCGTCGTTTCAGTGTCCCTTACTCCCTCTACAGTCTTCGCGGTTGTGGTCACAACTTTTGCGCTTCTTGCTTGGAGAGCCACTTCAGTAAGCAGGTGTGTGCCTATTTCTGAGGGGCGAGGATGTCATCGCCCATTTTGTAGACAACGAAATAATCAACCACCGTTTCCTGTACCCCAACTGGGATAGGCCCGCGCAGACGTTTGACGCTGATTTCAACCCGAAGACGCCTCCCCGCAAGCTCATTCACTATCACGGACCGCCTCTTCGGCACCGCTGTCCAGCTTGCCAAGAACCCGTGAGCGCTCTCCCAGAATGTCATCTCCCATCGACAGTGATTGAAGGTGACGCTACGAGAGAGACGGAGGGCCAAGACATCTCATTTGCGTGGTTTCGTCTTGACTTGATCGATGAGCGCGTGTTCCAGAGGGAATGATGTTCTCGTCGGAGTAATATTTTCTACCCAGTCTGACGAATATTGACAAGTGGGAACACTCTACGCGGAATCCGCACTACACCTCGATTTATTTATTTTTCAGACAATTTGGGGACTCCTCCCCCCCTCCCAAATCGGGAAATTCCCGTTTTTGGAAGGTTCCCACGACGGTTTTGGGCTTACAGCAATTGGCAGTACCGAAGGCGCGGATTGAAAAAGTTCTGTTTTGGGATGTTTTTGAAGAATTCCCGATATCTCAACGAGTTCTGCACCGATTCACATGAAACCTAGATGGAAATACTCAGCTAATTCATGCCGAATTAGTGATAGAACGAAAGTTGTAAAAATGATGTATATCCAGTGACATTGGGTTAATGGGCCATTTTGTGGATGAATGCAGTTTACAGGCATCTAGACACATCCAAATGATGTCGACTTGTGTCAGGTAAGGCTTTGATACATTCTGCAAGTTGTCATCAATTCAGATTTGCGAAGAACTCAGCAGTGGATTCAAATTTCACAATATTTCCTGATTACAATATATTGCTCAATATCCTGATGTGGTCAGAAGCATGATAGATTGAACTTTTGAGGATTACGACTCTATGACAAGTTTAAGGATGTATCAAAGCTTTACCTGACAAAAATCTACATCATTTGGATGTGTCTAGACGCCTGTAAACTGCATTCATCCACAAAATGGCCCATTAACCCAATGTCACTGGATATACATCATTTTTACAACTTTCGTTCTATCACTAATTCGGCATGAATTAGCTGAGTATTTCCATCTAGGTTTCATGTGAATCGGTGCAGAACTCGTTGAGATATCGGGAATTCTTCAAAAACATCCCAAAACAGAACTTTTTCAATCCGCGCCTTCGGTACTGCCAATTGCTGTAAAACACATTCCCTCTGGGTGTTTTGGCTGTCTGAGAGCAGAACGAGTCCCAGAGTACTAATAGTGATCCGATTGACTTAGATTTTTAGTATGATGTACTTGAGGGTATTCAGATGCGGCGGGATGCGGAGGCGCGAAGCGGCGGCAACGGCGGCGCCGCAGGCAGTGCGGTGGCACGAAATGAGGCGGGGGGTCAATGGCCGTGGGTGTATACGAAGTGGGTGTGGTGTCGGTAGCCAGCGGGGCGCTAGGACGTGGCGTGATGCGGCGGGATGCAGAGGGCGGGAAGTGGCGGCAACAACGGCGCGCCAGGCAGTGCGGTGGCGCCAAATTGAGCGGCGTCGATGGCCGTGGGTGTACGCGATGTGTGTGTGACGTTGAGAGGCCAGCTGCGGCGCTGGGATGCGGCGGGATGCGGCGGCGGGATGCAGCGGCCGCAGCGGCGCGGCAGGCAGCGCGGTGGCCTCAAATGAGGCGGGTGTCGACAGCTGTGTGCCTACACGAGGTGGGTGTAACGTTAACAGGTCATCCGCGGCGCTGGGGCGCTGCGGGATGTGGGGGGATGCGGGTGGCAGGAAGCGGCGGCAACGTCGGCGCGGCAGGCAGTGCGGTGGGCCAAAATGGACGGGCGGCGATGACCATGGCTAGGACACGATGCGGGTGTGACGTACCTAGGGCACCCGAGGTGCTGGAGGGCGGCGGGATGCGGAATTCCCGTGATTGAAAAGGCCAGTAGAGGGCCAGAAAACAAGCCAGGGGACAAGAGTTTTGTGTTATATGAGACCTAGAGAGGTATGGCAGAGTCTGGTGGAGTTGAATGGAGAGGAGGGAAGTCCCAAGGACCGGAGGGCAGCGGGAACGAATAGCGGGAGGGAAGAGGATTGAGAAGTAACATGAACAAACAAATCACCTACCTGCCAAAACGGTCCCAATCGCAAGCCCATTAATGTCGCCGCTGATCGCTTTCAACGCCTATGAGCTAGCAGGTGAGTCACTATATGGTCCAATGAGGGTATCTTACGGTTACAATAGGAAGGGGCGGGCAACGGCCATTTTGGGACTGGCGGGAGGCACATTCACGCGCATAACCGAGCGGCGGGGGGACAGTGAGCGGGCAGGCGTACGCGGAAAGATTGCCTGAAAGGTGAGTGTCTCTCAGATGATGTATCGTGGCGCATCTCTCAAGACAGCGATGCATGCATGCGCGCGGATCTCACTTGAGAGTAACATAATGTATCATTTCCCCGCTATAGCCTGGCACTTGGGCACCCTGCTTTTAAAGGCCGGGTGACATGTCACATTCACGTGCACTCATACAGGAAAATTTTCCGGAATCAGGCCAAAGGTACTCGCTATGAGCCACACGAAAGACCTAAGCAAAAGACGAAGAATTGAGGTGACAGGAATAACATCGGCAACCTCTCTGTTTGACGCAGTTTGAAGCAAGCCCCTTCAGCGAAGGGCCGACTTGCCGGGCACCGGCTACATTGATGACACAAGCCGACTCGAGGTTTCCAATAGCCTCCAGCACAACATCGAGAAGCTAGAGGTCTTCGTGTCGGAAACGGCACGACCCTGGTCGACTCGCACAGGGCTGGGATTTGACCTGCCAAAATTCCAGCTTTTGCACTTCGTCTCACCTCGCCGACACGCTGAACACTACCGCCTCTCCCTCTCTCCTTCGACGGCATCACCATTGAGGCGTCAAGCAGTGCAAAGCTCCTCGGAGCGGTCCTCGACCACAAACTCTCATTCCGCAACCACGTCGAGCTCGCGCAGAGTCACGGAACTAAAGCTACCTTTGCCCTTTCCATCTCCTCCCCCATTCCTACATTCGCCAGCTCTTCCAGACCATCGTCGTCCCCCGCATGGAGTATGCCCTCCCGGGTTGGTACCGCCCGGTGTCACCCAACAGCGACACTCGACGCTCCGGCCGCAGGTACCGCCCCCCAGCATAGGGAGCAGGTGGCTTTTCTGTCTTGGTCGCAGCTTGCTCCAGCGCCACTCGCAGTTTCTGCTGCACGTCGCCGTATTCCGTAGGTCCTACAAACACGGCTTCGCGAATTTCGCCCTCCTTTGGGCTAAGCAGACCCTTCACTTTCAGCGCGACCTCCGCTGACGCAAAGTCCACGAAGTAGTCGACACGGATGCTCCGTTTGTGGAGGTAGATTCGCCTCCATTCGAGTTCTGGGATGATCCTCGCCGCCGTGGCTAACCACGCTGCGCAATCAGCTGGCGTGAACGACACAGGTAGCTCGGGGAACTTGAGGACGGCGGTGACGACTATCGACTCCATCCCCGGGAAGGTGAGGGTCGGAGCCGGCGGCGCTCGCGGGGCTTCGACCTTGGGCGCGACGACTACCGATCAACACCACCACCGCCAGCCCACCCACATCTTCCATGTCGACCCCGTCGTCCGCTCGGCCGAAGGCGAGGAGGGATACAGGTACGACGCGGGCTCCTCCGCGCAGCACCCCAGCACAGCTCGAGCCTCGACCGAATCCTTCATCGTCCACCATGAAGCCGCAAGTACTCGTCTGCCAACCAGCCAATGCGCTTGCGGCGAGACGAGGTACCCCGCACAGCATATCAGCTCCGTCTCGACGCGCGCACGGTCGACAAGCAGCGGGAGGCAAAGGAGGACCACCAGTGCATAGTCGCGCCACTCTTCCTCTCGCTGCGCAGCCTCCTCCGCCTCCAATGCCGTCCGCAAGAACACTGTCGCGAAGACGAGCCCGTGTATCAGCGCCTCCAGCGTGCCCTTCTCGATGCGCCCCTTCGGCGCCGCTGTACCCTCTCTGCTAAACACGCCTCCCAGTGCAAACGCCCCTGCGCCCGCGACGCCAAGCGCAGATATCTCCCCTCCCCCAATAAGCGCGCTTCTTCCGTCCCCAGATCGCCGGCTCGCGCCTCTGCCCTACGCCCCGCCCTCCTCCATATTCCCGGCCGCCTCCTCCTCTTCCCCCCATCCTATAACCCCGACCACAAGCAGGTCCCGCACCCCCACCGCACGATCCCCCGGCGGCTTGTGCAGCACAAGCTTCACACAACTCCATATCGAAGGCTTTCCGCACATGAGGGTCGCTCAGCGCAGGCGTCGCCAGATGGTTAACGAAGCCTGCCGCATACACGATCTGTGGGGCGCGCTTGCCGTCACCACCCGGCGCGACGGGGGCGTGCAGCTCCAGCGTACTCGCGCAGCTCCCGCCCTGGTCGTGCGCGGGCGACGCGGGCTCCAGGATGATATGCGGCGGAGCCAACAGCGGCGCGTCGAGCGGGCTGTGTGCGGGAGGGAGGGGCTTCGACTGGGCGGCAGCTACAAGGAAAGGAAGAACGACACCCGTCAGCACGCGGTGGTGTAAACGACAAAGCATGGCCTACCTCCGCCAAAATGAAAGGGAAACGCTACCCCGCTTTTCTCCTTGTCCTTCCCGTCCCTCTCCCTCTCCGGCTCTACCTCGTCGGTGCTCCCTTTCCTCCGGGACTGAGGCCCCCAATGCCCGGGAGCCGACTGGACAGCTTGGGGTGAAGCTGTGCGAACGGGTATGGACGTGCCCTGACGCCGCGCCTGCAACAAGTAAAAGCACGTATCAATCAGTATGGTAAAGAGACGAAGGCGAAGAAAGACTTACCCCTGCCATTCCCGATCCCCAATCCATTCAAGCCGCCAGGAGCGCCGCCAAACCCATGCCCCCGCCATCGACGAGCAACGGCGCAGAGATTGAGATCGACACAGGCGATCCCCCACCGTCCATCTCCTGCTCCCGCGTCCCTTCCCGCTCCCGTTCGCGCCCATTCACACCACCCTCCCGTCCGCCCGCGCGCGCGCCATCCCGCCCTCCACTCCCAATAACCGCCCACACCATCCCCCCCGCACCCTCGCACTCGGCGGCGTCGACCCCGGACTCCCACTCCCGCCCCCACCCGTCTCCCCACTCCTCCCCCCGTACTCCTCCAACTCCTCTCCGAATCCGTCCTGTTCCTTGCGTAAAACGGCGACGAGGCCGCCAGCATATCAATGGCGCCGACATCGCGCCGGGTATAGCCAGCGGTGCCTGCGTAAGCGTGTAGTTGGGGGGTTCGGCCTAAGAGGCCAGCGCGCTAAGTAGGCGGACTCGCCCACGACGCAGATGGTGTACGCGGTGGGAATAGCATGCCTCGTTGTCGGGCGGCAGCTGTGGCATGAAGGCAGTGGGCACAAAGGTCCCGCGTGCTTGACGCTCCGGTATGCTGTGGGCGCGGGGCGAGGATGTCGTCCGTCCACTGCTCGATCCCCCATGTGCTGCTTGTGCGTCTCCTCCGGGAAGATGCGGATGCGCCACGTGTAGAACCGGGCGAAGAGGATCGCGACGCCGCCGACCATGAAGAAAAGCGAGAGGTAGAATACGATCTGGGGATCAGGTAGCAAGGGCGGAGATGAAGGACAGAGGAGAGGTGGGCGGGAAGGACGAAGATGAAGAGTAAGGTCGACAGGAGATGATGAAGGGGAGAAACGATGAAGGGAAAACCGACGAGAGCGAGGGGATAACAAAGCCTTGCGAAGTCGGGGCTAATGGTGGCTGAAAGAAAGGATACGATGGTGAGCCTGCTGCGGGTACACCCAGCGACGGGATGAGCCGGATGGAGTAGGGCAGGCACGAGTCCCAGGGACAGTAGCGCCGAAGTACAGTCGCCGCGCTGTACGATGTGAAGGGCTGCAGCGAAGACGGGCAGTCGGAAAGGCGAGATGATCGATAGCGCGATAGTGACGTGGCCCGAAAGTGTCCCAGATCAAGCACTGTAACGTATCGGTCAGGCTGAGAGCGGGGAGATGCAGTGGTATCAAAGGTGGATGACACTATATATGCACCGATAAGAACCAGTTCATAGCTGAAATAATAGCCTTACCTAGAACGACACTCCGTATTTGAGCACTTGAGAAAGCAGAGGAATCTTATGAACGTTGCTGGTCGCTTTCCGCTGCTGCGACCTTCTTGCACTTCATGCAAAGGGATCCGGGGACACCATCGAAGTGAGGAAATATCTGGAGATAGCCATCGTCAGCCATGGACCTGTAGGGCTTTATCGCGCAAAATATTTTCATCTCCGCCCCATTAAAGTCGGAATTTTCAGGTCACCCGCATTCAAAACAGCGTGCCCCATGGGGCACTTTATTTTGGGCGGGACGACCATATCCGCGCAAAATAAACTTGGCCCCGCGCAAAAGAAACTCGACCACCCGCCCCGAAAATTATGTCCCGCGCAAAAAAACTTCAAGTCCAGGCGTCTATTCGAACCTTAAGTACGTCAAGTACTGCCTTATCCCTGCTGAACTCAGTTGAAATACATTATAATGCACTGGTGGTGTCCATTGTGAGGCACGGGGTTCAAAATGCCATTATGAGGCACGTGGTTCAAAATGGCTCACTTATCCAGTGACTTCCATGAGGGGGGCATGGCGGTGTAGTGGTCCATTGTGCAACATTTCAACATGTTGCCTCCTTACGCACAGGAACTTTTTGTGGTTCCCGCAGGGCAATGGACACAATCAATTTTAAACCCCGTGCCTCATAATGTATTCCAGCTGTGTTCCGCAGGGATAAGGGAGACATTTTGCCACCACGTGCCTCGCAATGGCATTTTGAACCCCGTGCCTCACAATGGAACCCACTATCCAGTGCATTATAATGTATTTCGGCTCCTTGTTTTTTTTCTTCTTTTCTTCGTGCAAGGTGGAATGAGTACAAATTTTAAGCTCGAATCATGTTCCCCATGAGGCAATAAGTCCTCGCGGACGTTTATAGGAAATTTAACCACCGGCGAATGCCGTTGTACAATATTTTTGAAATTTTCAATTCTGGGTACCGACTTCCCGAGTCTTGCACTACGGTCGAGTGTGGTTCAGGAATCTGTTTGTCCCTCAGATTCAACCAACAACACTGTTCTGCGACAATCAAGGGACGGTCGCTTTTACGCACGATCCGCGCGCTCATTCGAAAGTGAAGCACATCCACTTCATTCGCGACTGCGTTCTGGAACGGTTGATTGATGTTGTGCACGTCTCGAACAAGGAGAACACCAAACCGCTGCACCGCGTACTTCATGCTCGTTGGGGTGAAGATGTTACGACTGGACGCCAGTCTAGGGGGGGCGTTAATGGTGACCCGGCGTCTTCACCGTTTTACTTCCGTGCATAGCTATAAAAGCCCTGGTCGGAGAGGAGACCCCAACGTCTTTCTCTCCGATCCAGGTATGTCTATTGCATGTAACTATGGACAGTTAACCAAATGTCTCTCTCTCCGATCCAGATCCAGTGAATATAGTTTTAAGAGGTTATGGGCCCCGATGAGCTCTAAGCAAACCGATTTACTGCGCAACGAACAACAAGATAGCTTGTCTTCGGAAGTTCATGAACCTTGTATATTTTCTATTTTGCGAGTCCGGCACTTGATAGTTACAGCTATTTGCGGAACATAAGGCGTGGATCATTTTTTTAAAAAAAGCTGCTCTTCACTAATGCCCCGATATCTCTCCCAATTCTTCATCAAATGCCTTAAAACTATCACCGATCTATTTCTACGGACGTTTTACAGTGCTTTGGCTGTTCAGAATATTTATGTCCTCAACTGATGGCTTGGTAAGCAGAATCATGTGATTTTCCACTAATGCCCCTGCTTCAAAGGGAGGACAGGTTGTGGGGCGTTTAATTTTTTGTCAGTGTATTCTTCCACATACCCTTCATTGCACTGGGTGGTTTTCGGTGCAATTATCCAGTGGTGAGGGCATAAATGCGGTCTTACATAAATCCATCACTTTTAGCATGCCATTTGTGCAGTACCAGGCAATGATTTTGCCTATCAAACCAGCCAGTGCAATCCATATGATATTTAAGAATGCCGTTCACTTTACAGCTAATAACAGTACCGAAGACGCGGCCAAAAAATTTCCCATTTGGGATGTTTTCAAAGAATTACCCAGAGCTCGGCCAATTCTCAGCGGATTTGGTTGAAAATGGGCTAGATTTGCTAGGCTAATTCATGCAGAATTAGTGATAGAACTAAAGTTGGAAAAATATTGTATGGTAGATGATCTTGGATTTTGGACTATTTTGGGGTTGGATGCCATCTGGAAAGCTCAGAAGTTGTCCAAACCGACTAGGTTTGTGAGATGCAAGACTTGTATGGATCTAAAAACATGTCATAGAGCCAGAATCCCATATAACTTAGTCTATGATACTTATACTCACTTTGGGACAATGGGTGACCAGTCTGAACTGGGAATATTTGTGAGAATTGAATGCAACCATGACCTCTATGAAATTATGGCTTAATGAAATCTTTTAAAATGCATAAAAGTCTTACGTCTCACAAAACCAGGCTTTTTGAACAAGTATTGAGCTTGCCAGATGGCATTCAACCCCAAAATAACCCAACATCCAAGATCATCTACCATACAATATTTTTCCAACTTTAGTTCTATCACTAATTCCGCATTAATTAGCCTAGCAAATCTGGCCCATTTTCAAGCAAATCCGTTGAGAGTTGGCAGAGCTATGGGTAATTCTTTGAAAACATCCCAAATGGGAAATTTTTTGGCCGCGCCTTCGGTACTGTTATTAGCTGTAACCGTGCCCATCTGAGTATTATTGCTTTCACGCTACCTATTTTAAAGTCTGCGAAACGACTCTAATATGTGGCTTAGACAACGGCAAACGAATGGAGGTGACCGTGGCGGACCTATGTCCAGGCTGTCAGGGCGAGAACGGCATTGACTTGTCTGAAGGTTCGATGGCGGCACTTGACTCAAATTATGTTCAGGATGCAGTCATCACTGTCGCCTGGCATTTGAGTAATTTTGAGAATCAACCATGGCCTCTGCAGCGTTCCGAGCCCGCCGAAAGGGGCCCGATAATACTACCAAGTGCCCCATCCTGATGCTACCCCATTCAACACCCGGCACGCCTTCAGTTCATTCTCCTCTTGTCGAGCTTGCACGAAAGTTGCCTTGACCTCATCGCGAGGATAGGGTCTTAGGAAGATGAAGGCCGGATGAATGAGATTTTTTGCGCAAACGAGGCAAGATAAATAAGATTGGAACTTTTGAGCAAATCGGGATGAAGGCGGGGGTTCCCAGTGAGAATTCCGTGTGCTTGAATGTGCTCAAGTCTGCTCCAATATGATCCATGTGCTTTGATATGCTGCCAATGTGCTCACTAAATTCAAAACGTCAAAAACCCGATTCTTTCAGAATTATGTTGACCACCTGAAGTCGCTCGAACTGAATTGAGTAACTCCGACGCGTCATTTGATTTTGTTGATGCGCGTCATAGGGCGCGAAAATGAGCGCGGGAAACTGTGCGGAGTTGAAATGCCTCTTGCTCTCGTACTACCACCATCTCCTCTCCCCTCTCCCCTCCTCCCCCTCCTCCCCTCTCCCCCACCTCTCTCCCCCGCCCACCCCGCCCTCCCTCCCCTTCTCGCCGCTCTTTCCCTCCACCATTGTTTGCCTGGTCCGACCCTTTTCAGATGTGACTCATGGCGGAAAGGATGTGAATCTCGGTGAGCATCTGGCCCAGGTTTTACCCTTATTAACCCCTTAAGCTGCAACACTGGGCCGTGCCCAATCCCACTAGTGCCTTTGTGGACCTCGGTGCCTACGATTTACATGACAAACACTCCCGGACTTGCCACACTCCGTCTGCTGAACCGTTTCATTTTCAATTCTGATCTAGCAATGGACCCTCGTAAATAATAGAGCTGCATTCAAATGGCTGGCATTTTGAAAAGGATGACCTGATGCAATAGAGGTGCATTCAAATGGCTGCCCTTCTGAAAAGCATGACCTGACACAATAGAGCTGCATTCAAATGGCAGGCATTTTGAAAAGCATGACCTGACACAATAGAGGGCCATTCAAATGGCGGGCATTTTGAAAAGCATGACCTAACACAATAGAGGTGCATTCAAATGGCAGGCATTTTGAAAAGCATGACCTGACACAATAGAGGGCCATTCAAATGGCAGGCATTTTGAAAAGCATGGCCTGATGCAATAGAGCTGCATTCAATTTCAAATGGCTGCCATTTTGAAAGGCATTACCCGACGCAATAGAGCTGCAAAATATGATTGTGCCCCAAAAGAACCACTGACCAAGCCGGCATCAAAACCACTGACCGAGCCCGCCACCAAAACCACTGACCGAGCCCAAGTTTCAAACTGCTGATCGAGCCCAAACCACTGACCGAGCCAAATTTAACCACTGACCGAGCCCGGCTTTTGAACCACTGACGGAGCCCAACTTTTAGCTGGTCCAACCACTGACCCAGCCCAACTTTTAATTGCTCTAACTACTGACCAAGCCCAACTTTTAGCTGGTCCAACCACTGACCCAGCCCAACTTTTAATTGCTCTAACTACTGACTGAGCCCAACTTTTAGCTGGTCCAACCACTGACCGAGCCCAACTTTTAATTTGCTCTAACTACTGACCGAGCCCAACTTTTAGCTGGTCCAACTACTGACCGAGCCCAACTTTTAATTGCTCTAACTACTGACCAAGCCCAACTTTTAGCTGGTCCGTCTACTGACCGAGCCCAACTTTTGAGTTATATAATTTATATTCCAATCTTTGCCATTCCTTCGCAATATATCTGAGCCATGTTCGTGACCGTTTATGTGGCCATCACATCCACTCCCGACCTGCATCATTTCCGAGCCTTGTCTGCAACGCATGTGTTTTCCATATCGGTGATTGATCTCGCTGGCATACAACATCTTTTCTATACGACGTCCTTGCTGTGGACCACTCACTAGTCATGGACAGCGAAGTCCTCGTCGCAGATGACCGTCCGCGGAATAAACAGCTTCCAAGTACAGTCGAAGCCCTCCTAACCCATAGCTCTATAAACCCATAATCCCTCATACCCCATAGGAATAATAGAACCATGCTCGTCCGCAGGAATAACCCATAACTCTCCAATAACCCATACCCCATAGCCCGATGAGCTGAATTTTTTCAGAACCCATAGGCCAAAGTGCAAGTCCGATAGAGCCGATGCTTTCGTAGATCATTTTGAGTGTGGGTTTTAGGAAGCAGACATGTAAATAAGATGTCATTAAACCATGTATTTGACTTAATGGTGCTGCATTGGTCAGTGAACACTTGTCAGGTGTGGAAAATTACGATTTGATGAAGTCAAAGCCGTTTCCGGACTTCGGCAAGCAGATTTGTCTTTGTTTGTCCTGCTCTATCAACCCATACTCTCTCATAACCCATAGGGTTGGTCGGTAACGGAGGGGTATGGATTAGGAGGGCTTCGACTGTATGCCCTTATTCTTCTCGTGGGTTGCTGGTCTAAGCCAAGGTTTCATGTAGGTCGTGGTACTCTTTTTGAATCACGCCCGGACGCCATACTTTTTTTTCAACTCGTTGGATTTTGGCAAACTTTACACTATTTTTTCTTCCATTGTTAACCTACCTCGGCACTCTGGTCCTCCTTTGCTCGGTGCCAGCTCGTCTCGACATTTTTGGTCATCAATCCCCGCTCAAGCTTGTCTATGTCCTGGCCTATTTTTCTGCATGTACTGGATCATATAATATGCTCATAGGTAAGTAATATTAATCAAACTCCTCTATAACGTTGGGTTTATCTTTCGTAGCTGGCATTTTATTCTCGATTCTTTCATCACCACAATCTCGTGCAGCTAATTCTGGGGAAACACCGCCACAGATCTCATTTTTCTTTCATGTCGCAACGCAGGAAGGCTAAAGTCTGTGGCAAACAATCCTTCACAGTTTTTATTATGGGTGTATTATCTCGCTCTCTCCCACTCAGTAAGACAAAAAGAGCTATTTACCTTTACATACTGATTTTCTCATGTGTTCTGAAGTCGTAACGCAAACCACAACGGTTAACAAGTCTTCAGGGATCTGATCTCCCTGGTCATGTTGACGGATGAGCAAGACCAGTTCTATTTTACCCACAATGGACGGAAGATTTCTGGGCAGACACCATGGGTTCCTTGGTGTGGGTCCGGTCTCTCACCTATTTCTGAAACTGCGTGTCCCTGGTGGGAGTAAGCACTCGTTCGTCATCACCGACCCGCCAATAAGAGAAGAAAGGTAATGTAGCTGTTTTCGGACATTATTCCCATCTTACTTTCGTTATCAGGTACCCCAAGTCATCGTGTCTTCTGATGATGAGGAAGGGACCAAACCACCGAAATTGAAGAAACCTAAGCCAGTGAGTGGATTTTGCCAGCAGAGGATGTTATTCTCTAATCTGTAAATCAGCCAGTTAAATCCAGGGACGGGCGGATTTCTCATTCCCATCGCAAGCAACACCGCGATGATGAACTTCCTGATCCACACAAGCCTCCAGCCTCCATCTACGCTTCATCCAATGCCGGAGACACCTGTCAAGAAAACAAAGGACCGCAAAACCCCAAGTCTTCCATTGCCAAATTCACGCCAAAGACGGCGCGCAGTGTGGCTTTTGCGCTGAGCGGTTATGAGCTTCCGTCATCTGATGACTGGACAGCGGCAGTGAAACCGATGACTGGGACAACAAATCTAAAAACCGAAAGCCAAAGCGCAAGGCGAGGCCTCTAAATAGAGTTGACCACAAAACAAAGGGCTGGCAACGTCTGGGTTCCAGCCATACGACAGAAGTTTACAAGACCTTTGAGCAATGGGTGCGTTGTCAAACGTGAAGTGCTCAATGCTTTCCTCGTGCTGATTTTATCAATCCTTCAGTGTAACTACAACTCTCATGATTACGAAACTGCAGATGATCTTGTAAAACATCTTGGCCATCCCGTTGATCGACCGAAGGATATCAGAGCTCGTCCATTCATCCTCCAGTGGATAACTCCAGACCGTGATGTCCCTAAAGCACTATCTGATGACCCTCGTCCAGTCTTCCGGGCGGTGTACAGTGCACCCGCGGGTGATCCGGATCCGTGGCTGTGAATACCCGTGATAAAAAAAGCTGAACTCAGATCCGTATGAGTTTCTTTTCCACGGATGACTCGCACCCGCGGATCCAATACCTGTGAGTACACAAGTACTTGTGAGTTTTAAAAGACTCACAGGTACTTATGAGTACTTGCGAGTACTTGAAAGTATGTGGGCAACAATGGTTAACAAAGCATACATTGCACTTCAGCTATGTACCTTCAATGTCTAATAACTCAACAAGGCTTAAATTCGTCAAAAAAGTGGACATGACGTTGCATACAATCAGATGAAGTTCTACAAATTTAGCTGAAAGACACCATCTCAATGTTTCCGTAGCAGTCAGAAAGAACAAAACCATGTATTCATCCTGTGAGATTCAAAACCACAACTTTTGGGCCTAGAAAGCCATAAAATCAAGTGCAATAAGCACCAGCATTTGACTCACAGGTACTCACATGAGTATAGTAAGTTGAAAAAGTGAAACTCGGATCTGCGGCGTACCCGTGGGAATGGGTACTCGGATCCGCGGGTATACATACCCACGGGTTTTCCCACGAGTAAACCCGTAGGGATCCACGGGTTACTCGCACTCGTGGTATGCCTTATGCCGAGGTTCATGTGCATTTGTTTGGATTGACATGCAGAGCCCCCAGCTATCGTGCAAAAGCACCAGGGCCGTCAAAAAAATCCAAGGTGATAGTTCGAACCCAAATTCCCCTGGCTATCCTCCCGGCAAGATCCCGTTAAAATCCGGCTTGAAATGGTTGCACAGTGGTCAAAATACTGTTTTGGTGAGAAATCTCGGCCCATCATGCTGAGGTTGCATTTGTTTGGTGGCAGCATCTAACGGCCCACTGTGCCAAGGCTCATGTGGTGGCAGAAATGGATTGAACAGGTGGTTTGTGCCTGTAAGAGTATCAACTAACCCAGAACAAAATGTGGACATGAAATATGGGTGTTTTAGAGGTCTGCGAACCATTCACCCAGTTACCAAATATGGTAATCCCTTCAAAGATAATTATTTATGCAATTTTTTGATAAAACAGATTTCAGAGGTTGATCTCAGAGAGAAACTGTGAATGTAGGCTGAAAGTACTTGAAAAGGTGAGCATAACCATATGTCACTTGACCCAGGTTGTTGGTAATTTGGGCTCACAACGGTGCTCACAAGTTCGCCATTTTCGTTAAAAAAGCCATAAAAAAGCCCAAATTGACCATGTTTTCTGGTTACAGCTAAGGGCGGAACTTAGGGCGGGCCGAATTTTCATCAAATTTTGATGTTTTCACCAGAAGGCTGCTACACGTTCAATTCTGACCCGTTTCCTCTGAAATTATAACCGATCGAATAGCATTGAGACTCCGGAGGGCCCTGGGGGGGGGGGGGGGTTATATTATACTCATCAGGTCCACAATATGAACGATGAGTTTACGGAAAGTATACATGTAGTACTGTATGGGTGGTTATCCGTACAGAAACCCACAAGATACCAACCGAACACCAACCGATTCCAGGGGTTAGATCATGCAAGACGCTGGCTGTGTGTGAGCTGGCTGGCCGATTGTATGGCAGGACCTCTGGTTAGAACCTCGTGGGACCTGACCACTAGCAATAGTATGCCTGTGTACGGGAGGAGTTCCCTCCTCCCAGGTAAAAATCCCCAGTGTCCACCAGTTCACACAGTTGTCGCATGTCGTCCCTTTGCACGGCAAATGTAATTTTACGTGCAAGGCACGGGTACAGCCATACAGAGTACGGGAGTTCCAACGAAATTGTCATGTGCGAACACATAACTCCCGTGCACGTCTTGAACCAGTTGCGGAGAAAGGCGTGATCTCTCCCCCTGGATCAGCATGTTGAATTCCTAAGGAGGTCCACTACTGATAAATCAGCGTGTTCAACTCCCTAGGAATGTCTCCAGCCGTAATAGAAACCAAGCCGATAAGGACACCGAAACCTTCAAGTCAAAGCTCGGGAGAGAGAACCGTTATTCGTCGTTCCTGCGCACCAAAACCATCAAGCCGGAGCTCGGAAGAGAGAACCGTTCTTCGTCGTTCCTGCACACCAAAACCATCAAGCCGAGCTCGGAAGAGAGAACCGTTATTCGTCGTTCCTGCACACCAAAACCATCAAGCCGGAGCTCGGAAGAGAGAACCGTTCTTCGTCGTTCCTGCACACCAAAACCATCAAGCCGGAGCTCGGAAGAGAGAACCGTTCTTCGTCGTTCCTGCACACCGAAACCATCGAGCTGGAGCTCGGAAGAGAGAACCGTTCTTCATCGTTCCTGCACACCGAAACCGTCGAGCCAGAGCTTGGAAGAAGAACCGTTTTTTCGTCGCTCCTGCACACCGAAACCGCAAGCAAACGAGGACACCGCATTGAGTCGGAAGGAACCATCGCCAAGGTACGCCAAGTTAAAGATGGAATCACTGATCCCGGAGATTGATCAAATGGTCTGTGCGCATCAGGAGCAAAACGCCCGCAGATCAAATGGTCGGCTAATGCCCACATCGAGCACAGCAAGGTAGTGCCCCAGTATGGCCCCAGGAAGACTTCGAGGTACAGAGCAAGGGTCACAAAGAGACAAGAGAGCCAGAAGAGGACAGATCCCGAGAAACCAGCGGTTCTGGTCCAGAAAGAGACAGATATGAAAACCCGACATAGTGGTAAGAGTCAAAGGGTGTCCAAATTTTGTTTAGATGACTAAGATTACTTTAGGAAATTATCGAGTTTCAGAATCTAATTATAGAATCGACTACTTGCATTCGGATCTTACCCGAGGCCTGGCCGCCGATGATTATCGGAGGATGCCGATGCCAGAAGATCTCGGATCACAATCCCCATTATCGATCAATGCCACGATGGTACATTCGCGCCGCGATCCGGCATGAAATTCTGCGTCCCCGTGCCGGTGATGAAGTGACGCTCTATATATCTATTGCAGCACGGGTGATTGGGGGCCTCCAGTTCGGATCTTACCCGGCTGATTCTATTACTAGAATCTAAGGCAATTCTAATGCGTTTCTAGTGCACCCGATCAGGCTCTTATTGAAGTCTGCAAGGTCAACGAAAAAAACGAGTTGCTGTAGCATTACCCAGTTAGACGGTGTCGGAACCGTTCCGACACAGTGGTGCAGTAGCAGATTCCCTTCCAAATTTTCGGACCCTTCATCATATATTATTGAGGTCTGCAAGGTCAAAGAAAAAAAGACGTTCGTAGCAGTACCCAGTTAGACGGTGTCGGAACCGTTCCGACATTGAGGTCTGCAAGGTCAACGAAAAAAAGAAGGGCTGCTGTAGCATCACCAAGTTAGACAGTGTCGGAACCGTTCCGACACACTGGTGCAGCAGCAGATTCCCTCTCAGATTTTCTGACCCTTCATCATATATTATTGAGGTCTGCAGAGTCAACGATAAAAAGAGCTGCTGTAGCATCACCCAGTTAGACGGTGTCGGAACCGTTCCGACACAGTGGTGCAGCAGCAGATTCCGTTTCAAATTTTCTGACCCTTCATTGTACTCGTTATCGCAAAAAGTAACCGGAAATTCCCCTGTTGTGATTCCAATTGGTGAGATATTTTTGTTCAAACTACATGAGATGTGCAGTTTTATATGGCCGCCCTTCACCATACTTTCAGCATCGAAAATGATAGGCATGCGTTCAATAAAGCGGTAAGTTTATTGCACGTGATTTTGCCTGGATGCCCAAAATGTGTTGTGCAGCGGTGCCTGCGTGGATTGACTGGGCTGTGAGTCCCTGAGGGAAATCCTGGGGATGTCCCAGATAGTATATCCGGCAGAGACATGCGGAGGAAGTGGGTGGATGGGGGAAAATAGGACAATATATTTAGCCAGTCAAACTGGCATGATCTTGGCCTAAAGTGTTGTCCTGTTGAGCCTAAAAATAGGCCCTTCAGCCCTCTATTCTTGCGCGAGAATAAATGAGGACACCCAACACCGGCACGGTGTGCCGAGGTTCGTAGTGCCCACTAGTCGTCTCCAATCCATAACACGGTCTTCTTTGCTGTTGGGTAGGGAGTTCGATATGTGGGAGAGATGCCTCCATTAATCCTCAGAACATTGGTAGGAGGTTGATGTGTTGCATAAATAAATCCAGTCGATATCCAGCCGTACGTTCATGGGCTTTTATGCGATGCCAAGACTATGCCGGAAGAGTGGCGGCAGATTGGCATCCTCGAGTCTTCATAGAATCCATATTTGATGTCATCCAGAGTGACGTGTTTGCATTTCAGCGTGACTTGCCGATTTATCATTTAAATGTATAAATTTGCCATTGGTACAGTGCATTCACATTGGCACCTTTCTCTATGAGCAACTCGACAACTGTCTCTTTCCATGGTAGGATGCGGCCTGCAAAGCATTCCCAAATTTCCCCTGTCTAGCACGAAAAGATCGAGGATGAGATGGATTTTGATGAAAACAAGTGACATGACACGGCATGAGAAAGTTACGGCGTGGCTATCCTAAGCGAGGTCAAGCAGTGTCGTCCCAAATGGGGGCGGACATCTATTCTCGCCGTGACTGTAATCCAAAGGCGTAATCTACATTACTCGACGAGTATTTTTCGACGGTGGTGTCAGATTTTTCCCACGCACCCTCTACAAAAACTCGGTTTCGAAATCTGAGCAAAAATGGCTTATTCCGGGAGGATTGCCTTTTATGGAATTTGATTAGCATACTAAAATGTCTTCTTTTCACCCATATTTTCGGTCTACAGGTTGTCTGGGGCTATTTGATGGCCCGACATAGAGAAACACCACCTCTTTATAAGATTACGCCTGTCTGTCTGAAGCTTTTTAAGCTCCGCCCGCTTGCCGTCTGATAGGCCTCGGGAAAGTCTTTATCATGGGAATAAATATCAGATTTCCTTCTAGTGCACCAGGTCCTTTCCAGGAAAGCTTAGCGCACTCCATTCCAGGGCAAACAAATGCAATTTACAGCGGCTTGCTATGCCGAGTTTCACATCAAATCAGTAAATTGACCCGTTTGAAGCCATTTCAAGCCGGATTTTCACGGCGTCTTGTTTGTGCGATGGCCAGCGCAATTCCCGTTCGAACTGTCTACTCAGATTTCCTTCTGGTACGCCAGGTCCTTTCCAGGAAAGCTTAGCGCTCTCCTTCCAGGGCAACAAATGCAATTTAACATCGACTTGCTGTGCCGAGTTTCACATCAAATCAGTAAATTGACCCGTTTGAAGCCATTTCAAGCCGGATTTTCACGGCGTCTTGTTTGTGCGATAGCCAGCGCTATTTCAGTTCGGACTGTCTACTCAGATTTCCTTCTAGTGTGCCAGGTCCTTTCCAGGAAAGCTTAGCACTCTCCATTCCAGGGCAAACAAATGCAATTTAACAGCGGCTTGCTGTGCTGAGTTTCACATCAAATCAGTGAATTGACCCTGTTTGAAGCCATTTCAAGCCGGATTTTCACGGCGTCTTGTTTGTGCGATAGCCAGCGCAATTTCCGTTCGAACTGTCTACTCAGATTTCCTTCTGGTGCGCCAGGTCCTTTCCAGGAAAGCTTAGAACTCTCCATTCCAGGGCAAACAAATGCAATTTACAGCGGCTTGCTATGCCGAGTTTCACATCAAATCAGTGAATTGACCCGTTTGAAGCCATTTCAGGCCGGATTTTCACGGCATCTTGTTTGTGTGATAACCAGCGCAATTTCAGTTTGAACTGTCTACTCAGATTTCCTTCTAGAGCACCAGGTCCTTTCCAGGAAAGCTTAGTGCTCTCCATTCCAGGCAAACAAAAATGCAATTTAATGGCGGTTGGTGTGCCGAGTTTCGGGTGTGCACCCAATCCAATTCAACGGTGGCCTGGTGTGGCAAAAGGCAAATATTGGCTTAAGCAGGAATTCA
>JARJLF010001385.1:0-80490 GCA_029378395.1 Mycena leptocephala
AGATTGATTTTTTTTTGGCGTCGAAAGCAAGACTGTGGCGTTGACCCCAATAGTGTAAAAGCAGTCGGCGGTCGCAGGAAAATTAGAGACCATTCGGAACCAATTCCGTTGCGGTAAGTATGCGTCGGTAATTAGCTTAACTGGAACAAAAAAAATAGAAGTGACTAGCACACGGTGCGCACCCTCATAATGAATTTCGGTGGACGCAGGAACGGACTCAAGAGGTCAAGGCTCAGAGCAAGATCCCCAACAATGATGTGACGTTGATGTGACTTTCAGCGCCGAGCATGCACAGCCTCCCGAGCCCTGCCTTCAACCCTGACCGTCCTCCCAGAAACGAATGCCGACACTTCCCACTGAACTGGAGAGGTTGATATTCGAAATCACAGCTCCAGCTCACCCATATTGTATGCCATCGCTGCTGCGAGTCGCTCGCCGCACCAAAATCCGGGAAACTCCACCAAAGGCTTGTCCGAAAAAATCGCCAAATCTGGCCTCAAAAAGCCACTCGTTCGGGAGGTTTCGGCCTCAAAAAGCCACTTTTCGGACAGGGGTCGTCACGTGTTGGGGAAAAAAATCGAAAAAAATTCCGCCGCGCCCCCGGCGCGGCGCTAACAACGTACAAGACAGTATATTAGCTGTTGGACTTTTGGATACCTTCAACGTCACTTTTTTGACCTCGTTGGATACTATGCCGGGTTTTGTCAGGGACATCCAGCACTGCGCTGCGTGCGGTTTCAGCGTGCGGTGTCGTACTCCCGCGTCGACTCGTTCGAATATACTGGGTCCAAGGTTGAAGAGGACGTGTGCAATTTCGCGTGAGTGCTGAGACGAATCCGAGAATTTTGTGATAGCAAGAAAAGAGCGGCGCAACGAGATCGGCAGATTCCTGATCATCCTCGTCGTCGTCTTCCCCTCCCTACAACTGCTGTTAAATCCGGAGTCAAGAAGAGAATAAGGAGATCGCACCGTCATTAGCGGCAAGTAAACACGCAAAGATAAGGAAGATAGTCCCGAAATGGAGGGCGAACTCGGTAAAGAGCCATAGCGGCCATTTGCACCCTTCTTGATAACATCGAGAACTTCACCAATATAAAATCGAGTGCCGCTCCACATGACTGTCATGGACCAACAGCCAAAGGGTTAAGCTGATGGACATTTTGGCAACGACGTTTGGCAGAACTGCGAGGCCTTCAGCGAATCTGCGAAATAATATCCATGTTTGTGCTCACTATCAGCATCGACAAGTCTTTGGACGACCGCAGCAATGCCCTTCCATCGTACTGTACTATTAAAATCAATTCGTCAGTCACGCGTCACGGGGGTGCTTGACGTGACGAATTTTGCAACCTTGTCACGCGTCACCGAGGCTCTTGACGAATATATATATTTTTCGTCACGGTAGGTTCAAAATTTCGGTTCAGGGATGCTTGGAGCAATTTTTCTCGGTTGTAGGCACTTCCCAGCCAATTTATTGCTCATTTTTAAGGTTTTTGGCTTCAAACCTCCCAAATACTATTGTTCAGAGCAAGTTCAACAGCAAAAATGCATTTTTCCGCATAACTCAAAGATATGTTGAAATAAATTGCTCAGGTCATTTCTCAATTATTCCATTGAGTCACTGTGTATTCGCCACAGCTCCTGGAATATTTTTAAGGGTTGACGAAATTTTGGGGGATGTCACGCAGCTCGAGCTCCCTTGACGAATTGACGAATTGGAACTTTGGGTCACGCGTCACACCCCTTGACGAATTGATTTTAATAGTACAGTATTTCACGATACTGGACTGGCTTACTTTCCTGGATCCTGGCATTCTGGTCTTGAAGAACACGCGTTAGATTCGAAGCCTCTTGGAGGGTCATCTTCTCGGGCTCTGTGTCGTCATTCTGTTCTGCACCCTCTGCCCTTGCGATCCGGCTGAGAGCGTATTTTGAATCGATCTGCGACACCGTTTCTGACCTCGTTGTCGTACCTGCCTGCCAATGAAGTCAGGCCTGCAGCATCATCGATATCGAGCGTTTCCCGCTGGCGTCGATAATCTCGCTCTTAAAGGGAAGTGACGGTGAGGCTGGAGCTACAATGGCGACTGCAGGAGGAGATGGGGGAGGCCCGAGTGTTGTGGCGTGAGTGGAGGGTTCAGATTGAGAATTAAGCTCGTTGACAGTGTCCTCGTAGTCTTCGCACAGCGCAGCATAGCGCGCTGCACCATGCGAGGCCGAGGCAATAGCTCTCGGCACCTCGGAGCGGAGGTTATCAAGAATTGGGTCTGGGGTTGAAGGCTCCTCTTCCTCTTCGTCGTAATCGTCGTCGTCTGAGTCGAAATTCTCCCCGGCACCCGAGGATTTAGCTTTGGGGGTTGGAACACCAAGCGGGGCGACTCGCCCCGAGAGGTTTCCGTTCTGTCGGTTTTGGGACCGGAATATGAAGCAGTTGCGTGCAAATGAGCGCGGCCTCCATGAACGCGAGTTCCACTAAGGAGTTAATATCTTTATCCGTCAGTTTTACCTCCGCAAGCTTTCGGTCTTCCGCGGTCAGAGGAGAGGCATCGAAATCGAGAACATAGCCAACTCGGGCATTCCGCTCGCGCTTCTCCTTGAATGACCCTGAAAGAAGGATACGCTGGCGGACCATGACATGTTGAACTAGCTTGATGAACTCTGCCCAGGTGAAGTTTGGCAGCATCATCTGCGCAAGGCCAAAGAAATGCTCCACAAACTCGGTGCCAAGCAACCAGGGACAGAACGGCTGGCCTGGATATCGGCGAGCGTATATAATGACGAGAAGCAGGAGGCTGTCACATAACCGGTTGAAGATGTGAAAGCTGGGGGCGGTAATGAATGATCGCGCCGTGGAATAAAGGTCGGGATATTTGTTGCTCATGTTAATGATGTGCGCGCGCCAGAAATGAAGGAAGAATCGTGCTCTGAGGACGGCAAGAACACGATTCGCCACTGTCATTGTACGGTTGAGCCACGCGTCAAATAAGACCCCTGGAAATTTCCGATTAGCAGCCAAAACGTGTTACACCATGTCCATGTCCACATACCCATAACAAACAGGTAAACGAAAAGACCCCCGAAGCCCTCCCGGATTGTCGTCCTGTCGCCCTCCCCGATCGTGCACGCTCGAAGGGCCATGACATGAAAAAGATGCCGGGCCGGGCCGTCATCCTGCTTGTCCACATTCTTGACGTCGGACGGCAGCAGCCCAGACACCCCAGTTTTTTGAAGATCAACCAAGGTGTTGTTTACGACGACATCCTCCCCCAAGTCCTCCGTTCTAGCTCCAGACTGGGGTCCGTTGCGTGCCGTGTTCTTTCCGTGGCCTGGATCTTGTCCTGACACAACTGGGCCGGTTTCGTTCACAGGTGCCTTTAGATGGATTCCGTAGAGGGGATAATCATATTTAATTGGGGGAAGGAGGTTTTGTGGTCGTTCATGAGCCTTTGAACAGCGAGCTCAGAGGCCGCGCCATCGGCGGAAAATGAGACCACCGGGAGAGAAAGTTCCGCTGCCATCGCTAAGAGTTTCAGATGCTGCTCGAAGATTTTTGACGCATCGTCGGTCCCATTTGTTGGGAGGAGAGCAACGACTTGCGGGGGTATATGGGGAAGCGGAACCTGAGCCCGAGTTAGAAGTATCATAAACTACATAAAGCATAACTTACCTTGATTAATATCGCGCAAACTTGGTTCGCCTCGGCTTTGGCTTTTGTAATTTCGGTTATAACCCGCTCGATATCAGCCGGGTCCTCCGCAATGCAATCTTCAAGCTCCCAGACGCTGCCAAGAATGTGGCCGCCAAAGTCGTTGGAGAACGTGAGACGTTTTTTAACCTTGGTACAATCTCCCGCAACAGCGACTGGCCCGGAATAGTTAATTGAATCGACCAAGCGCTTCACTTGAGCCATGTTCTCGAAGATCAGATACGGATTGTGGAGCGCGTCTGCAGATTTTGGCACAAGAGCTCTTGAATTCAGTCAGCGCGCATGCTTTTTATCACAACTGGTTTATAAATCATACCTCACATGCCGCATCGATGGAAGTGGGATTTCACCGCTAAGTATTCCATACTGGCGAGCTGAATTACCGCCATACCCCCGCATGAGAATCGTAAAATTTAGATAGTGGGATGAATAACGGATGCCGTTCATGGTGTTTGCCTCTTTGAGCTTGATCACCTCGGTGGTGACCATGCACATCTCTTTGATGGTCTCATAATCCTTGATCTTTCCATTCAATGTCGCCTCGTAGAGCAGCAAGAAACATTCAGTGCTCTCGCCCTTCTCGAGTGCTTTGAGGGCCGCAAAGGTGACCGGATCCCTCAGGAGTAAGTCGAGATTTCGTCCTTCAAGATCGTGAAACCGGTGGGCTGAGTATTTGGCACGATTCACCTCGATTTGGTGCTGCTCCTCCAACGGCAGCTCCGCTTCGCGATTTTTCTAAAAATGTAGTTAGAATAGCTCGGCCCTCGCACGGATGGCGGAGAACTACCCGGTTTATGGCGTGCACCAGCGACGAATCTGTGGCAACTTTTGCACAGGCATCACATATCCCATCGTCGTTCGTTGTCAGTCCCTCGCAGCGGGTCGATCGCAGTGTTTTCTTGCCGAAGTTGACCTCCCATCGTGCGAAGCCTCTCAGGGCATCGTCAACTTTCCCATGCTCGGTCGGCGTCCAGTCCGGGGCAGGCAGACACTTGTTGCCGTCTGCGGGGACGGAGCACTCGACAGGTTGAGTGGAATCCACAGTGCCCTCTCTCTTCAAAGTCGCGAAATTTTTATAGGCCAATACCTGGCGAATGACTCGGGCATAGAGCGCAGGGGACACTCCACCCATTGAACGAGTTTCTGTACGTTCAATATATTCTGTATACCTGCCGCCCAAGAGACCCGCGCAGGATTTTGCCGCTTTGATGATGATTGGCTTTGGTGGCGGATTTTTGATTGGCCCAGGCTCGAAAATTGAAGCAACGCTGGGCGTCTGCTCGGTGAGTTAGTGTCTGAAATTTAATTATTGGAAGCCAGACTTGCCGCATTGACCTTTCGCGATATGTACCGTGTGTTCTTTGACGAATCCGAGTCGGGCTCGTCGGAATATGGACCTGGAGCTATCTTCCTTATGTTGCCTGGGAGCTAGCTTTCGGGGCAAAGAACGAGGAAATTGCACTGGCCCCCGTCGCCTGTTTATTTCAGTCCTCGTATTGTCCACCGCAACAGATAAGACTTACCACCGGCCCCAGCGCCTTCTTTGTGACCGCACTACGTACATTCACTTTTCCGTTGATCTGGGGACAATTGCCGACGTGCTGAGTCCAATTCTCGATTTTGAATTTGCGTGTCGAATGGAGAGCAATCCAGGAATGACATTTGGCGCAAAGAACCCGGTGGGCCTCCACCTGGGCAGTATATTCACTGGCCTTGAGTATTTCCTTGCGCTCGTCTGTTGACTTCAACTTGTGTTCTGGTTGGGCTGTCTTTTTAGACGGCTTTGAAGGAGGCGGCGCCTCTTTTTTGCTTGTTTTTTCGAAGGAAGAGGCTCCTCGTCGTCGAGCTTGCGTTTCGAGCTACTTAAAATTCAATAATCATTAACACACGATACTCTCTATGCTACATCCCTGGATGCAACGGCAACGATGGGCTGCGTTCTTGAAATATACTGTTACATTAAATTCTGACGGCGACAAAAAAACGTACTGAGTGGTCATGTCAATATCGGGCCCGGATGGTGTTGGCGTTGGTGAGGCTATTGGCGTCAAAGAGACCTCGAGGTCTGCGGCAGCTGCTGTTTCCTCCGCTGGACCCACCACCACGACATCGTTCGACGGTACTGCCAATTTTGACTGGAGACGTAGTAATCTAGCAAGCAGATAATGAGTTAACTTTCGAGAGACAAACAAACATACGGGAGATTGTCTTTTATCAGGTCCAATGTTTCACTCTTAACCTTGGCGGTTTGGTCATTTGTAACGCAAGCAACCGATTCCCCGTTTCCAACAACACGCATGCCGTGGATAACAAAAAATCCGCAAGCGAAGCCATTCATTTGGCGCTGTAGTAGGGACGGTGAATGCTTCATGACATCCCAATGTTCCAAATCAATCTCAGGTTTTCCCAGAGTCGTGAAAACGGTTTCCGCGACTTCGACGAGAGCCTGAGGAAATTGCGATAGGATTAACATCCTTTTAAGGGATAAAAATCGACTAACCGGCTCAGCCCACATGTACGATTGAAGTTCGGGACAACTGTCAAAAATGTGCATCTTGTGCGCACTCAGGTCGACCCATCCCAGAACCCAGTGTGGTGGCTCATCTCCGTACAACGGAAATAACCAGCGACTCTTTGCCAGCAGCATCTCTTTCTGGCCCTGGCACTTGAGTCATTTTTAGTCTCGGCTTGAATTAGCATTGGACAAAGACGACACACCGCATCCTGGATATGGCCGGCAATGGTGCCGTAGTGGGTGCCTTGTTTGACCTTTCTAGAGACTAGAGGGCTGAGCCATGTCGAGAAGACTGCAAAATCACAGCCATTCTGATCTCCGAGGGTCTGAAGCAAGGCACCGACGACATTCATGAGCGCCCCAGGAACTTTTATTTTGGCACCAGGCTCGAGAGATTCGAGATCGTCTGGGGCCAACTGCACCCCTCGTATGGCATGCTTGCAGGATTTCAGTGCAGCGGCGGTCTCAGGGAGGCGAGAGTCCATCATGAGAGCGTTGTCGTCGTCGCACGAGGCAGGAAAAGATTAGGTAAGGCTAACTCCAAAACGAGCAATTGACGCGCCATCATGCGTAGGCGTGAACACAAAGTTATGAACATTGGCAAATTGACCTTTTGTACACGAGTATTATTGTGTGAAGGGAGTATTGTACGGCACGTTAGCATAGAGTCGATGAATACCGCCTGAGCCCAGTCCACCCAGCCCAGCGTCGAGTCCCGGGCAATTGGTTGATTTCACTTGACAAAACCAGGTTCGTAGAGATGATGCGGGCGTTGAAAATTCCAGACTGGGAAATGGTCACGTATTGGCTTGTGAGAAGTTACGTCCAAAGACTGTGGCCGCGGAGTTTCGACGGTTCATGTTACCTGTCAAGTGGTATTAACAAGACGCCGGTGATGCGATCAAGAGTTGCCGCTTTTCCAGAAATTCTTTGAAATCTGGGTCCCGGCCTCAAAAAGCCACTTTTTAGGACAGACCTGGCGGATTTTTGGCCTCAAAAAGCCACTTTTCAGACAAGGAAATCGCGATTTTTCGGCCTCAAAAAGCCACTTTTTCGGACAAGCCTTTGGTGGAGTTTCCCGGGGCCTAATCTGGTACCGTCCTCATCATTTCATTTGCACCTCCGAAATTGAAGGCGAGGCCAGGATTTAACCCCTCTTATACAGTGTTCTGACAATACTCCCCGAAAGTGCACCATATCCGGACATAACACCCCTTTTCGTACGGCGAATCCGCAACATCCGCAAATTAGTCCGCCAGAGGCATGCATCGTTCTGGCGTCAGCACGTTCGCCATGTATCCTTTGTAGGGCTCCCTCCAGAGGATCTCGTTCTCCAGCTCCTTTCCATGTGTGACGCCACGGTCGATTTGAATTTGGTGTTCCAAACTAGCAGTGGTCTCATTTCCCTCGTGGAACATCTCCCGCTGCGGCGACTGTGTATCGATATTGATGGGAACACATGGTGCCACGTACCTTTACCGCGCTTCACGCGGCCGTGCTTCTCCCGCCTTCCCCATCTCCACCTTCACGGCGGGAGCGACAGAGACTGGGGGGCATGGTTTGGTCTTGCCTCGCTCCCGCGCCTCAGGCATCTCTCTTTCGAGCGAGACGCCGCGCCGGTGGCCGTCTGGCGCTGGGCGCTCATAAAATGCCCATTTCTCGAGGTGCTCGTCGTTCTGTGCGACACTTGCTCTGCTACCAAGATACCCGCCGCGTACGAGGCGGTCAGCGCCGATCCGCGTTTTGTCCACCTTCCTGTGGTAGATTATTTAGTAGACTGGGAGTGCGGTGCGCGTGGGGGGAGGATTACTGGGCTAGAGCAGACGCGGTGGTCAATGCCTGGCGGGGGACTGCGACCTAATGTGCTCGATTTCTCTGCTGTATGACCCACAATAGGTGATTCGATATCCCGCTTTGAAGGTAGAGGAAACGACCCAAGATATTTAATGAGTCGGCCATGTCATTTTCGCGCTTGTCTTCGAGATATTCAAGGCCATAGTTGCCATTAACTAGGATTTGAATGCATGAATAATTATTGTCCGCCTTTTGCTCATCTTCAACACAAAACGGCTTGGCTGATGCTTCATCAGAATGGCCTGAATACGCAAAATGGCGTTTGAGCACTTTCTTGCTCCCGGTGAATCTGGATCGCCCAGATTCTGGTCCGAGATATCCCATTTTATTTCCCAAGTCGAAGCACACAGGGGTTCGAGTGGTATGCGGCCTGCATAAGGCCCGCAATGTGGCTATTTTCCCCCCCGTTTTAGGCCATTTTGCGAGCCTCTTTTGCTTGTATATTTTTCGGTTTTTCAACGTGGGGGACCTTGAGCATGGGGTTTGAACTCATGACAAGATGAACAAACAGATTACCAATGCGATGTGAACAGCCACTATTTTATCACAGTTTAAATGTAATGAAGCGTCTAAAAAGACTTCAACACAGCCACTATTAGGGTCGGTACGTTGATTTGGGACTTACTTTTTCACTCGCTCTCAAAAAGCTCATATGGAATAATTTGAAATGGACGATTCCTTATTACATAAGTACTCGTAACTAGTGTTGCCGCGACTTCCGACTCGGCCCCCTCAAGTCGACTTACGGAAGTCGACTTGAGCCGAGTCAAGTCGAGTCGCGTTGATGACTTCGCTGCGACCTCCAAGTCAGTGCAAGTCAACTTGGACCGACTTGAGTGACTTGAGTCGGGCACTTTTAGGAAAAGTTCCTTTTCGTCAGTAGGCGTGATTGGAACAGTTTTCAATTTTTTTTTCTGACCGAATATTACGAGTGTGACATAATGTGACACACGTCACGCCAATGTCACAGTTCAATTGGTTTGCGTTTCGATCCAGTTTTGAGCAGTGATTAAATCTAGAAAAATTTAAGAAAAATTTGGAATCCGATATTTAATGATATTTAATGTGTCTGATCTATAAATTGCGACAGGAACCTGGTGTGAATGCGGCTTAAACGCCGTTTCGTCATTTTCTGCATAGTTTGGATCTGTTCATTTGTCCATGGTATTCCTATGCAATGTGGTAGTCATTGCAGCCATTTCAAAAAAATTCCTTCGACTTGGCCGACTTGAGTCGACTCGAAGTCACTCCAAGTGACTTCACTGGGCCAAGTCGAGTCAAGTCGAGCTAAACTTAAAACGAAGTCGACTTGTCAAGTCGCGACTCGACTTTTTGAGTCGTGGCAACACTACTCGTAACCGAACAGAAGGATGGTGGTCAGGCATTTGATTATGTTTGATCTGTCAAAGTGGTTGAATGAATGGGAGCTCTATGTCGGGAATGTGAGACCTACCCATATCCTCAGATTCTTCATCGGTGACAATCAGGCCATGCTTGTGTAAAGCTTGTCTCATTTGCTCGACCGTTGCCCTCAGGCTTTCAACCTCCTTGTTATCTAAATGGCTCGAGTTAGCTCAAAGAATACTTCCTATAATAAGAATAGAGTTCCCATTTCCTGCCGCTCGTCTCATTTGCTCGACGGTTGCCTTCAGGCTTTCAACCTCCTTTTTATCTAAAGGGCTTGAGTTAGCTCGAAGAATACTTCCTATGATGAAAATAGACCTCCCATTTCCTTTATCGGAAAGAGCCGCTTGTCTCATTTGCTCGACGGTTACCCTGAGGCTTTCAACCTCCTTGTTATCTAAAGGGCTCGTGTTAGCTGGAAGTATACTTGGCAAGAGTGATAATAGACTTCCCATTTTCTTTATCGAAAAGAGCCGCTCGTCTCATTTGCTCGACGGTTACCCTGAGGCTTTCAACCTTCTTGTTATCTGAGGGGTTCCAGTTAGCTCGAAGTATGCTTTCCTATAATGAAAATAGACTTCCCATCTTCTTTATCGGAAAGAGCCGTTTGTCTCATTTGTTCGACGGTTGCCCTCAGACTTTCAACCTCCTTTTTATCTAAATGGCTCGAGTTAGCTCGAAGAATACTTCCTATAATGAGAATAGACTTCCCACTTCCTTTATGGGAAGGCGCCGCTCGTCTCATTTGCTCGACAGTTTCCCTCAGGCTTTCAACCTCCTTGTCATCTGAAGGGCTGGAGTTAGCCGGAAGTATACTTCGAAACGATGACAACAGACTTTCCGTTTCCGTTACCAGAAAGAGCCGCCGCGATGAAAGAGAAGACTTGCCAAAGGACAGAGACCATTGCGAAGGTTGACACAAAGACGCTGGTGATGGCGGCACCCAGCGGTTTGAGGCGAGGCACAGTACGAATATAAGACATAATGGGGACACGAACAACATCCTGTTGCTCCGCAGTCCAGAGCGTGATGAGGTTGGAGCTATCTCGACGCGAGGTATTGGCATATACTCTTTCACTGCCGCCCTCGAAAAATACGCCGGGAATGTACACCGTTGAAATACTCCGGTTGTACATATCGGCCGACGTGTAGATCTGGTTCGGTTGCAAGATGCCCAAATCCAGACGGACGCTATGATAAATCGCCTGGAAGAGATTATGCAGAAGTGTGTTGAGACCCGCGAATGAGGTCCTATCCAACTCATCTGCTACAAAGAAGTCGGTGTTGTTCGATGTTCCAAGTCGAACCATATAGGTGTCGGGAAGTTGGAGAAACACAGTACTGTCAAAAGCCAAGAAATCAGCTGGAGCCTCACTACACCGTGACGGCGGATGATCGAGGCTAAATATTCCGGTGTTCCACGTCACGTCGCCATTACCGTCACAATCACAGCACGGACGAACTGTAATCTCAAATCCCGTTAGATTACATGATGCAAGAGGGTAATCCTTTGATCCATGGGGAATCTGTACACCAGGGAGATTGGATCCCCTACAAACTGCGTCAGTGACGTGGCTATCATGATGGTTCACTCAAGTATGCACAGACCAACTCTCCCAGCCAACCCTCTGAACAGGCCAAATGAAAACGGAGGCGGATACAAACAAGAGACCACACACCAGGTCGAGGTAGAGATCGTATAAGCTCGCGCCTTGAAAACTATCACTATTATTTGTCGACCAGAATATAGAATCCATGTCAAATGACAAAATGTAGACGGTCGGCGTCCAGCATGTTATTTGAACCTTGACATCAATTAAGACCTCGGCTCGAAAAGAAGCAAACTAACACCCACCGATGCCCGAATCCCATCCGATTTCCCGGATATCGTCATAACAGTCTGAAGTAGGATTCAAGCAGCACATTGCGCGTCGAAAGGCCGACTTACAATGTCACAGGAATCAGAAAGCGGATTGTTGAAGTAAAAAAAAGAGGGCACGGCTTGGGAAGTGTCGAATCCATTGTAAGCCCCCGTGATATTGTAGCTGTAGATTGAGCCATTTAGGCGGATGATCTGACCAAGGGTGAGGGTTTGCGGAGAGAACGATCCTGAGTAACTGGATTCCTGGAGGATTGACGGCACGAGATGGCTTAATGGGAGCGCTGGAAGCGAGGCATTGGGGGTATAAGTGGTTTCGGTGAAAATTGTGTACGCGGACAGAGGTACTGCAAAAACGATGATGGATAGTTGTCACAAAGAACGGTGAACACGACACACCGTTTATCAAAGTAAGGATAATCGTCGCCACAAGGAAAACCCCAAAGGTAACAGGCGTGGTCCATCGCCACGCGTAAGCTGTAACAGTTCAACAAGCAATCAAGACTGCAGAGTATGTCGAGGAAGGCTCACGTCGTGTGGGGGCATAGCCGAGACGATAGTTGATAATCGAGCCCAGAAGATCCTTCACGAGAGGCATGGAGGAATGGAGGAATACAGAAGGATTCAACCATCGCCAAGCAGATTAAATGGACCCAGAAGGCGGAACAGAATCTTGGCGATCGCTGGAGATGGACAGATTCCGTGTCGGGGCTAGGAATAGTACAGATTCCGAGGCTAGGAATAGCACAATATATCTTTTATCGCGTTTTCCACTTTCGGCTTCGACAGACAGGACTACGGCGGCATAGAGGTTACCCAGGATGACATTACGCAAGAAATTTCCAGAGTTGAACGCCCTGCTATGAGCCCTGACCAAGGCCTACACCGGAAGGCGGTGGCTGTAACGGATGAGCCGGACCGACTGCACCCGTCGCCGATACCCGAAAGGACAGTTTATTTTAGTATTTACAAACAAGGTCGCGAGCGCGCCCTTGTTCAGTTGCCACTTGATTCTTATCATACAAAGGGACTGACATTTCTAGATACAAAGTGGATACAGTACAAGAACATCTCTCTCTAAAATCGTCTCTGTCTGTCTGAAGCCTTTTAACTCCGCTTTTGGGACATCAGGCCCGAGGGTTTGGAAGCGCTCCATCCGGGGCTTTTGGCCCCATGATGAACTTTAAGCGCGTGCGCGCCTATAAAAATGTACAGAACTCTCTGTCTGAGGCTGTATCTCCGTATGGTTATATTGCACAGCACGAAAGACAAGAGCTGTTAGCGCCATCCAACCGCAAGAGGTGAGCGATCTCTGGATCAGCCAATACGTTCCCACGACCCCCCCCCCCCAGAAAAGGCAATGATAATCAATTCATCACTGTCTGAGTATGCGCCGCGTCTCTTTCCTCCGCTCACTGAACACCGTCGCCGCCGCTTGAGACGTCTCTAATAGTTCTCTAACTTGGTGTAACCCTATATGTTGCAAATACACAAATTGTAGTCCATTGATATGTTGAATGTCTTCAGTCTAGAGGCGCCCATGATGTGAATTGAGGAGGCATTCCATTATTATAAGAATGAGTAAGGACGTCTCAAGCCGCTGCACGTCGTCAACGCCCCATCGACGTCGGACACCCATTCTCCAGAGGAAGTGGCTGTGATTCGGCAGCCATCCGGCACCACATCAGTGATCTCGCTTATTCAACATCATATTCAACGATCCAGAGATCAATCACCTCTTGTCCAACGGGTATATACGAAAGCCGGCACTTACATACATTCGAATGCCCGGCACATTCAGCGCAGAGGCGGCACATTCAGCGAATGTGCCGCACGTGAACAGAAGGGCGGCACATTCCATTTCGGGAATGTGCCGGGCTTGGCACCGACCATTCTGGGAATAGACATGTCTCCTTTTCGCCAGATCCCGCCTCTTTTCCTCCTCCCACCGCCACCCCTCGCTCCAACGAGCCCGCCAACGCGTCAAAAAAACGCGCCAAAATGGCCACCGGTGGCACTGACAACTCAAAGCATACGGGCGTCCACCAACTGTCCATTGACAGGGTCCCAGGACGCCAATTGATTGATTTTACCCTCATGTACGTCGCACCATGACCCACCTCACTCCTGTGGAAGCGCAGTGTCCTTGTTTACTTCATTTTAGATTTATCCTCTGCGTGCATAGTTTCGCTCCCCACCTTCGCTTGGTGACAACCGCGTCGATCTTTGGAAGTGCAGGTCACGCAAGTGTGTCCCTAATCTCGCTGCCCTGTCTTTTAGGCCGTTTCCTCACTATCCAGACACCACACCAGCATGTACGTTTCGGCCACGGGAGTCTCTCATTTTCCGGCTTATTTGCGTGCAGTCGGCACACATGGCTTATGAAATAATATACTTACACATCTAGGTTGGATATCGAAACACCGCGCGCCACGCTCCAATTCTTCGAGCCGCCCGTGATGTCTAATAATCTGGGTGCTGAAGTCTTGAGTAAGTCGTCGCACAAATCTACATGGACCTGAGGAATACCTAACATGCACAGGACCTTGTGGATTTGCTCACTGCGTGAGTACGCTTCGTGGAGACCTGTCTGCGATGTACATATGTGCTTTAACCGGGAGTCCTCACAAGTCCAAACCTTTCATGCTAACAATGCCGCCGCCGCCTGGAACTAGTGTCCCCGAGTTGGAGGTATACCGTCCTACTGTAAAACTTGAATTACCGCTGACGTTTTTTTTCTTTACTTAAATCTTCTTCCATAGCTGAATATCCGCTAGGTACGCTCGGTATTCATATATTTGCGAGAGTCCAGGATTATTATCTTCTGATATCTGTGGCATTGATGGCAAGGGTGGCGTTACCTAGCAGGAGGTACGACTGTTGCTACATAGTAACTTTAATACATTTTTTATTATGCATGTTGTGGTTTCTCTAATTAAGGGGAAGGAAAACTGGAGGAAGACTGAGAAACGCACCCAGATTCTTACAAGTTTGGTCAAATTTATAGATAGACAGTCGGATATACAATAATCACATTTTTTGATTTATTTATTGTGTTTCTGCCATTTCTGCCTTGCACACATTCAAGACTCGTAACGTGAAGGTAAAATGCCCAGTTGGCTGTATCAATGGTATTCTCGCATCCTCCAAGGAGGATCAATTCTCAATTGATGGCACAAATGTGCCGCATTAACAGACACGGCGGCCAACAAAATGTGCCGGCCATGCGCTCAAGGGCGGCACATTCAGGGAATGTGCCAGCTGTGGTTCCGAATGTGCCGCCCGTAAGCTGAATGTGCCGGGAGCTCGAATGTATGTAGGTGCCGGCTTTGGTCTATCCCGTTGTCCAACCGGTATGCTCTGTCGTCTGAAGCCGTATCTCCATATGTGCCGAGATCGCCGCATAAACCGCTGAGAAGCTGTTGTATATTCCCACAGCAAGAGCTCAAGCTGTCATATTCCCATGGCAAGCGCTCAAGTTTTCACCGTCCATATTTCCGAAGCACCCCACCGCGCTATTGTCTTCACCCCGACGCTTGCACCGAATCGGATCATTCCGGACATTGTGCTAATCCTGATCACCTCAGGCGGTCTCTATTCCTCCCACACGTTCTTGCTGCATTGGCTCTGGTGTCCAGTTGACGGCCAAAGAGCTCAGAAGCTCTTCACGTCGGTATTAGTCTGTAGTTAACCGCGCCACCGTACATATGTGGCCTGCTTATTACAAATCATCGGAGTTTGAATCTCTTTCCCACGGCCTTTTGGCCTGCACCGCTACTACTCTCCTGCCTACTCTGGCCTCCCTCGCTCTCAGTCGACCATCATGGCGCCCAAGTATCGTTGGCGCGACCCCGAAGGACTCCGGACCGTTACCAAAATCGTCAAAGAGCAAATCCCGCAATGGAAGGACGGGCTCTATCCTTCACAAGATAACCTGGTTAAGCGCGTACTCGACGGCGAAGCTATCTTATGCTGTATGGCAACTGGTGGAGGAAAGTCGGCTCTTTTTTCTGTTCCAATCCTTATACTGCGCGAAATGTCCCGGAACCGTCACCTCTACCCAGATCTTCCCATTTGCGCGCTACCACAAGGGATTGTTGTCACACCGACAAAGGGTCTCGCCGCTAATATCGTACGGTTCTACTACTTATCCTGTGCTCATATGAAACATTTATAGGTGCTTGAACTTAGCAAACTCGGCATCCCGGCTCTCGCATATTGCCATGAAACCGTAACAGCGGCTCGCAAGGCTGGACGTAATCTAGCGCACGAAATCCGGGAATGCAAAACGTGGAATGTGATATGTGTCGACCCCGAACATCTGCGCGACAGCGCTTGGCGTGAAATTACTGCATTTACCATCTATCGCAGCAATATTGTGTACAGCTGTGTCGACGAGGCACATCTCATCGATATCTGGGGTGCCGAGTTTCGTCCAGACTTCAGGCATATCGGCGGATTCTTTCGTGGCCGTATCCCATCCCACGCTTCTATCATGGCTCTCTCAGCGACAATTGAGCCTGGTTCAGCCACCAAATCTGTTTGCTCAAGCCTGGGTATGTTTGGCGACAATTTTTACCTCTTCAGGAGCAGCAATGAACGCCCCAACACCCAATTTATAATGGAACCCCTCGAGAACGGCGTTGGAGGGAAGGTCTTTCCCCAGCTTCTCAAGTATCTGAATTCGCGCCGTAAGGCTGTCATTCACTGCCGCACAATCGAGGACGTTCTTCGCGTGTTTCTCTATCTATGGAAGGCACTTCCCCCGGGACCCCATCGACTTCGCCGACTCAAAATGTACCATTCACTACGATCGTGCGATGAAAACGAGGAGATTCTTCGGCTCCTCGAGGAAGATCCCGAATGTCAAGTAATTATCGCAACAATCGCGTTCGCAAACGGACTCAATGTCAAGACGTTACTAGACAGCATATCGCTCGGCATTGCAGACACCGTTGCTCAGCTTGTCCAAGAAAAGGGACGCGTTGGAAGGGATCCCGACACCGCCGCACGGGGAGTGGTCTTGTTCCAGCCGACTCATCTTGCTGCGGCCGAGAAACAAATTGCAGGTGTGTTTAATTCGAAATTTAATGTGAATATGATTAATTTTTATCCCTTAGGTCCCTCCGCAGCTATGTCGACTCCGAGAGCACCCACTACCGCGACAAAATCTAAGCGCCGTAAGAAACCTAAGCCGCTCGAACACGCGAAAGCTCTGCTTCTGACAGAAAAGCAATGCTACATTGCTACACTCAACCGAATTTACCAGAACCCTCCCCTCGAAATAACCACCCTGGACTGCATTAGCGCTCGACGTCGTCTTCCCTGCTCCTTGTGCGCCGCCCGCGAGAACACTCAGCTCAGTTTCCTCGCACCACCGCTTCCTCGCAACGTAAAGCTCCCTCTTTTCATTCACCCTGCCAAACCCATTCCTGCATCGTACAATAAGCTGAAACTAACGAAGAATGAATGCGACGAGGCCGAATCTACCCTCATTGAATTCGGCGAGACTATCCGTCGGGCTGAGCGTAGAAACAGGGCTCACCAGAACCGACCCAGATCATCATTTTTTCCGACCTCGATTATTCGCGCCCTCCTGGATAGCCTTCTCTCTCTCGATTCTCTGGAAAAGCTCCAACCAGTTCTACATTCATGGAGCTTTGCCAATGGATACCGTGTTCGCCTTTATGCTGTCATTCACAGCCTTCGCACTACAATCAACTCCGAGCGCGAGACTGAACGGTTAGAACGGAACGCAAAGCAGCGCGCAACACGTCAGAAGAAGAAAAAGAAGAACTACCTATCGGAATCGGAGGATGAGATGGAGGATGACGGAGAGGACGAGTCGGACGATCAGTCGAGTACTGATGAAGAGGAGGATGTTCATGCGCGTTCTTCACCTATTCCTCCTTCACCCAAGCGACAGCGGCGAGTGCTGGAGGAGGTTACGAATACGGGAAAGTCTACGCGTCCCACAGCCAAGAAAGCTGCCCGGAAGCTCCTGCAACGTGCCGCAGAAGTAAGTCAATCGTATTCAGCTCCTTATAAAACTTCCCGACGGCGCGCCGTACAAAACTAATGCGTTGGAACTGCTATTGTTATTCAATATTGTATTGCTTTCCTTTGGACGTTGTTACTGTTGTATTGGGTACTCAGGTGTATGTAATAAATTCCAATTTATTCTACTACATCTTCGCCGTCACTTTCGCTCTCTGGCTCGTCACTCTCCGGCTCTTCGTCCTCTGATTCTTCTTCTCCTTCCTCCACTTCCGGGCCACACAGCCGTTTCAGGAGATCTTCGAATTCCTCCGGTTCATACCAATTGTCGGATAATCTGCCAGTTTCGGGGTCCACTCTCACTGCCAAGTCTGACCCGCTGCAGAGAGGTTCATCGCTATGATAAACGGTATCCCACTCCTCTACACAATCAGCGGCCAGACGGGATGCTGCCAAGCCGCAGCTACGAGCAGAGGGAGAAGATGAAGGAGCAGGTGATATGAACCCGCCACTACGAGCAGAGGGCAAAGATGAAGGAGTAGATGATATGGAGTCGTGATCATCTGGCGAAGAAATGCGACCCAAACTCTGTGGCTGATTTTCATCGGAGTCGGAGGAAGAAGTCGATGAGTTGGATTCATCGCCAGAGAGATCATTATCCAAATTCGTGGACTGAGTCTTGCGGGCGCCGCCGTTTCGCAGAATTTCCATCTCCTCCAAAACATCTGCATATTCCTTGCTCCGCTGGAGGTACTCCGCCATTTTTTCGTTATCCAGCCGCTGGTATCCGCGATCGAAGCGGTTTACTGCCGCATGACCCATGCTGCGGCCAGAACGAAAATGGTGGAGCTCTTCCTCCTGGTACAGGCGGAGAAGGATCTTGGTTTCGTCGCGCAGGTGGGGGAAGGGTGAGCTTTGCTGCGGCGCTTGAGTTCGAACGCGGTTTCGATGTCCTCCTTCATTTTGAGAAAGTGAAGAACATTCGGAGAGATTGTTTTGCGATAGAACTTATCGTCAAAATCGCCTCCGCCTCGCCCGGAAGCATCTTGGAGCCACCTGTTGTTCCACTCTTGCATGAGATCGCCCTCAATAAAATTCCCGACCTCCTCGCCAAGATTGAACAAGTAATTGTTCAACAATGCTTCCTTCAAGTCCGGAGACCACTCAAATTCGAGGAGCGCGTAAAGGTCAAGCATATATCCCATGTAGTTTTGGTTTGATGATCCACCGAATGTGAAAATAAAAATCTGAGAGGGAAGTCGGAATCAATTCAATTGAACTGAGAGGCAGGATTAAATACCTTGAGAATTTCAAGAACTCTGCCAACATCGCCCTCCGGAATCGCGTAATTCAACTCCACCCACCACCCAAACTCCATAAGAAATATATGGCGTTGCTAAGCACTCTGTCGCCGTCAAATCCTGGGGGCTCTTTGTGTATCTTAGGCCCATCTTTGTCGGCAACAGATTCTGGACTATCCTGGTCGGGGACTATCGATGGACCTTCTGGAGAAGGCTCGTCGTCTGAGGTGTCTTTCGGATCGTTCGGAACGTCTTTTGGATCTGCCATATTGATGTCTGGGTCTAATGGAACTGCGGGCGGTTCAGGTGCGTTTGACGGAGTCCAAACTGATCCCTCGGGGAATTTTGTTCGCTCTGCCGCAGCATCCTGGTCTGATTTGTCCAGAGACTGATCGTAAGCCGCTTGACATGCATATCGTTCACGTATGATGCTGGCCTGATCTAAAAGGTCATTGAGGGTTGGAAGACAATCATTGGCGGCGAGTTCTTCAAAATGGGTGAGAAGATCGGAATCACAACCAAGAACGATCCTTCCTCCGGAAGTCAGATGTCTTATTTCTCTTATTTCTAAAGGCAATGAGAAACACACACCTCCAGCAATCGAGAACACGTGCTTCCCATATCAGGTTCATGCTGCGACTCGTAGGATAAAAGTCGCATTTCTTTAGGTCCGTAGGTCGTTTCATGTTAGCAGCGTTGGAGCTACGAGACAGGGATGAAGGATCCGGAGATGCAGAAGGACCATAATGATTAGAAGCGGAAGAATTAAGCTCGGTTGCCTTTGTATGCCATGTTTCAGGTGTACTGAGCGCATTCTGAAAAGAGCGGTAAATGTTTGGAACCGTGGCTTGAATCAGCTTTATGCGTTTCAGCGCTCCGTGTGTGGCGCCATCGCCACGATTCCAAGACAATAGGTTATCACATTTGTCCGGCTCGATTCCCATCTGTTCGTCGAAGTCAAAGAAGCCGGCCTGATAACCCTTATTCTCGATCTGCTGCTCCGCGTTGGTGCTGAGAGGTTGGAGTACCTTCTTATGAGGGTGGATGCGATGCTTTGCTAGGGTTGTCCGAAAATGCGCAGAGATTTCGGAGGAAAGGTGGTTCAAGTGGGGGGAGAATGCCGCAACGACGCGAACAAAATGAAGATCACTTTGAAAACTATCACTATTATTTGTCGACCAGAATATAGAATCCATGTCAAATGACAAAATGTAGACGGTCGGCGTCCAGCATGTTATTTGAACCTTGACATCAATTAAGACCTCGGCTCGAAAAGAAGCAAACTAACACCCACCGATGCCCGAATCCCATCCGATTTCCCGGATATCGTCATAACAGTCTGAAGTAGGATTCAAGCAGCACATTGCGCGTCGAAAGGCCGACTTACAATGTCACAGGAATCAGAAAGCGGATTGTTGAAGTAAAAAAAAGAGGGCACGGCTTGGGAAGTGTCGAATCCATTGTAAGCCCCCGTGATATTGTAGCTGTAGATTGAGCCATTTAGGCGGATGATCTGACCAAGGGTGAGGGTTTGCGGAGAGAACGATCCTGAGTAACTGGATTCCTGGAGGATTGACGGCACGAGATGGCTTAATGGGAGCGCTGGAAGCGAGGCATTGGGGGTATAAGTGGTTTCGGTGAAAATTGTGTACAATGTGCGTCCAGTCAATGCTGCGATTCACACTCTCCGCGGTCATTGACTGTCGGTCTTGCTTGATAACTCGCGCTATGTGATCATCTGCATTGAATGCACCAGGCTTGCAATCGTTGAAACGAAATACGGTGCATGCCGTCCCATGCTTGAGTTCGTTCTGCAGTCCCAGATCATGCTCGTATACCTTATCGTACCGTTGAACGTTGTCGGAAACCTTTCCCCATTCTACCTCGCCACGAGCTGTAGCGTCACGAACCTTCACCTGCAGGTTGTTGAGGCTTGACTCTGTCAAAGTGTTCAGTGCGTGACGCGCGGTACTATCGCTGACGCTGTATCCAAAACGGCAGAAGATACGCTTGATGTCCGTGTGTGCCCGGCACGCAAAAAGCCAGAGGCCCAGTGGAAGTGCAAGGTCGCCGCTGGCGTACTGATTGCGACTTGTTATGAAGGAACTAATTGCGCCGACCTGAATCTGCAAGAAATGGGTTGGATTACCAAGGCATATTGCAAGGGAGTTAACGTACGACTGAATGAGGGCGGGTTTTCTTGACCACAACCGTCCCCTTCTTGCGCGATGCAGCGAGGCATTCTGTCACATACCACAGAAATTCATCCTCTTCTTTATACTGCTCCCCCAGCCCGTCCATCGTGAATTCGATGTCCTCCCACTCAACAACATCAGTATTTTCTGACCGTCCGTTGGTTGTAGCGCGGAGATGCCGGCGACTTCTTGCTCCGGTGCGCGGTTTGCGCGCCATCTTACCAACACGAAAGTATGCATGATCACCGACCAGGCGTGTTGCCCATGCAGACAGACACGGTTGGGCATATCGGATATCATTCAGAGGTCGATAAGGGGAGAAGGAGGCAGAGCACTGGTCCGCATCGCTCCTTTTGGGACGACTCGCGTGGTGATGAAGAATTAATGGAATGATGTCCGCCATTGACTTGGTCGAGGTGCCCTTCAGAAACGCGCTCACTACCTGCCTATGAGTCTTGGATCTGTAATCCTTCTCTCCACGAGTGCGGGGATGAAAGAGTGCGGCGAGAAAATCACCCAGACTTCGAAATCCCCAGCTTTTCAGTACGTTATCAATTTTCTTCCAACGACTGCGTTTTGGGGCGCGCAACGAAGCCTGAGAGGATGCAGAGGAGGGAGCTGGTGTAAATGGGGTGTCTGGGGTGGAAGATGAGGCGACGCCACGAAATGGCTCAAAGGAAGGGATAGGAAGCGGTGCTGGTGTCTTTTTGTATACTCGTACAAGCCGGATAGGCGGCTGAGCAGGTGGTTGCGGCGGATTTTCGTCCATTGTACTTGTATAATGGATGCCAGGGATAGTTCGACGCGTTTTTCTCAGTAAGTTAGAGTGAGATAGGTGGTGGAAGAGCGAGAAGACGCGTCGCTGTCGCTTGTAATGAACGTGGGAACATTTTGAAACTCCGATGATTTGTAATAAGCAGGCCAGCGATCACAGCATCGATGTTATCAACAGACTACAACATGCGAGGTACGAGCAAAATTTTGTTGTAGCGTCTGTCTACGAGAGACTAGGGGACCTTGGAACTGTGCTGGCTATGGGCCGTGTATGTATCGCTGAAGCCTGTCTGTCTGCTTCCTCATTGAATCCAGCAGGTGAATGCTTTCTTCCGTCGACTGGCTTCGAGCAAATAGCTCTGGATCGCACTCTCGAAGACCTGGCTGAACTCAGACTGATTGATATTCCGCACTCACGGTAGCCGATTGAGCACTCTGCTGAAGAGCTTATTTCCCTTGTCAAACGAACGGTCATCGGCCCCGCGACGTGGTCCCTGCCACATACATCTCCCTCCCACCGTGGCTGAAGAGATTTGCCTCCCAGCATCCTTCATTATTGCAGATCAAGTTGAATTGCTCATTGGTGGCCGACACTTGCTCGTACATCGGCCATATTCACTGTGTTGCCTTGAGCTGTGGGCCGTAGGCGAATGGCAGTGGTGCGCAAACCAGCCTGCACAAGAGAATCCGCGAGGTTAGAGAGTGCACCAACACAATCTGGATGTGGCGGTGGGCGAAGAGAAAGAACCTCGTGGTATGGCTGTGTGACCTCTTCAATATCCTTTGCGTGTCCTTGCTGTGTGAACCGCTCATGGAGACAATTTTCCAAATTGTTCAGAGAGCTCCCTCGATCTGGATGCGGCGCAGGACGAAGTGCGAACATTTCGCGATGCAGTACGATTGTCTCCTCAACATCCGCTGGGGTCCCTCGCAACCAGCGAGATACTGCAAGGTTGTTGACGTACCCGAGTCGTTCTGGATCTGGTGGGGGACACAGAGCAACGGCCTCGCGATGGATCCCTATTGACTCGTCAATGTTCTGCGGACGCCTCCGCTGCTTGAATATATCCTGGATCGAATTCGCAAGGTTGCTGAGGGACATGGCCCGCTGTGGATGTGGGACGGGACGAAGAGAAAGTACTTCACGACGTAGTTGGAGTACTTCATCAAGATCTGCTTCATCTCCCCGCTGACGAAATCGTTCCCAATTGGTGTTGGCCAGATTATTCAGAGATATGGCACGAGAAGGATGCGGCCGAGGACGGAGATCGAGAGCCTCGCGATGTAGCTGGATCGCTTCGTCGATATTCTCTGAATCTCCCTGCTGGTCGATTCGCTCGTGGATAGAATTTGCAAGGTTGGTAAGGGAACTAGCCCGACCTGGATGGTATGAGACGTAGAGCAAGTACTTCACGATGCAACTGGATTGCACTGTCAAGATCCAAGATATCTCCCTGCTTCTGGAATCGCTTAAGAAGAGCCGTGACAAGATTGTTGAGCGCTTTAACCCTAGTGGGGTGTGTTATAGACCGATGGGTAAGTGCCTCCTGATATATTTCCACCGCTTCGTCGACATCGGCCGCATCTCCACGCTGAAAGAACCGCTGGATTACCGAAACTGCAAGGTTGGTAAGGCGATCAGCCCTGTCTGGACGTATTGGGGGACAAAGAGAAAGTGCCTTGTGATCCAGTTGAACGACCTCGTCGATATCTGCGGGATCTCCGCGCTGCTGGAACTGTTGATGCATAACAATGGTAAGGTTGCTGAGGAGACGAGCCTGTTCTGGATGTGGGGGAGGACGAAAGGTGGTGGCCTCATGATGCATCTCGATGGCCTCATCAAGATCCGCTGCGCCTCCTCGCATTCTGAATCGATCGTGAATGCAATTAGCAAAGTTGCTGAGAAAATACGGCTTTTGGGGATGTTAGGGATGACGAAGGGCAAATGCCTCGCAGTGCAGCCGGATAGCCTCGTCGATATCATCCGCATTTCCGTGGTTTTTGAATTGCTTATGGATACAGTTTACAAGGTTGGTGAGAGAACTGGCCCGATTTGGGTGTCCGGGCCAATGAAGACTGAGGGCCTCTGGATTCAGCTGAATCGCCTCATCGATATCCGCTTCAGTCCTCTGGTGAATAAAGCGCTGATAGACAGCAATCGAAAGGTTGTTGAGAGAAATACCTCGATCTGGATGTGCGGCGGGATAAAGCACAAGGGCATCGCGATGTAGCTGTATCGCTTCGTTGAGCTCCGCTGGATCGCCCTTCTCCTCGAATCTGTCAAGAACACAGACAGCGAGGTTGCTGAGAGTACCGGCACGATCTGGATGTGACACCGGACGCAGCGATGCATACATATAGCCTCCTCAAGATCTGCTGTGTTCTCCCGCTCCTCAAAACGACCGCACACACTAACAGCAAGGTACCTACATTCCACTGGATTATTCCACCACTTCCACACGCGAATTACAACCAAAGGGCGCGAAGGCAGATTACTTCAGCAACACCGATCGGGTTATTCAATAATCTGTATTTCCAATCGTTGGACAACATATAGGGATAAAACCCCCACGAAACACATAGGGACCCACCCCTGGGTCCTGATCGATAAACCTGGACATTCAAACACACCCTATGTGTTACAGCTTCGATTGATCAACTCCTAGAAAGACATAGTATATAAACTCTGTAGAATCTCATGTACTGTAGACTCTACCTCATCTAATATCAAGTCTACCTTGGCTGGACAATGACACAGTGTTTTCTCACAACTACCCTGTCCTACTCCCTGCTCTACATTCTCCTCGAGTCTGGTGTCTAGGCGGTTACCATACCGCCTTTGGATCGTTTACGATTTCCCCCCACCATCAACATAAGCCGACTACCTCCTCCTGACAACGAGGTTATTCGACACTATCTCCTAGTGGGGTATCGCTGATAGGGCGTGCTCCCGGGCACACGTAAAAACCACAGTTTTTATTCAAATTTGAACTATCTTACGGGATAATGTGAGGCTTGGGAACAGAGCGTACACTCACCTCGGAGTGGTAGGCTATGCTGTTGACAGTTGAAAGTCAGCGGGTCACTCCGGATAACAGCTTAACAATGACTCTAACCAAGTCAGTGTTCTGCTAATTAAATCACAACCGTTGAGCTCCGGGAAGTAGTGAAACACTACTTCTTTGAGTACTAGAGGCGAACAAGAGGAATTATTAAAGTCTTAGAGTTGGCCGCTGACGCAGAGAGCCATACAGAACTATGGAACACAACCGATACTGATAAGTACGAGTCAGTGGGCGACTCTTGCATTCTAAATGCATTAGTTTAACCACAGGAGATGACTACTAACTAAAGAAGTGATATGACAGAATGTGTCAGTGGCAGTGGGCGATCCTCTTAAAGGGTATATTAGCCGGTGAGGATCACCGGGCAACATCTGACACCCTGACTGATATATTGATTGCGTCAGGGAATCATTCCCCGGCGGTTACTTGAAATGAACACTACCTTTTGGAGTGGCCCGCTGACTGTGGTGCTACTCCGGGCGACTTGCAATAAGATGAAGTAACTCTCTGAAAGGGACTTAACAGTCGCCCGCTGAACCAGACAGTGTCAGCGGGAGAGTTTCTGGTTAATCACGGAATGATGCAAAAGCGCTACAGTTACCTAGACAATGAGCACACCATGGCACACCATGAAGGTGTGGCTGGGAAGACCATGTCAGCACAGGACCTCGCTGCAGGGATTACTGCGACGTAGGCAACTGGGCGATACAAGGAATAGGCAGAACACAGTCAATTAAGCACTGGAGAGTAGACTAGAATAGTGTAAGGAATGTAAATAACTACTTAGGGTTTATATACTATGAAATAAAGGGGTATAGGGGACTAGGAATGACTGCGGATGCTCAAGGGGTAAGGGGTGAGGGGTGATCCCGACAAGTAGGGGTTGGATCGAACAAGTAGGGGTCGATCGAGTAAGGGGTGTAGGAGAAAGGAGTGAGACAAGGGGCAAGGAATGACCGGGTTGATAGTAAGGCGGGTTAATAAGGAGATGAGACCAACACAATAACCCGGTGAGACATTCTGGAATAACCTGGGTTGTACGTGAGTGATGGAAACCAGGAAAAAGGGCAAATCATGACAGACCATGTGGTGCATCTCCGGGATAAGGACTTTATACCCACAGAAGTGAATACCTCATTTTCTATTGGTTCATAACCTCCCGGGGACCACATTGGTCTCTGTTCTGAAAATTTCCTTTTATCTCCTTTCATGCACCCTTGTTTGTATAAAAAGCCTAGTAAAATACTTGTAGTAGACTATCCCCGGGAAAAGGGCAATATAGTGGACTCAGAGAATTGAACAGACAGAAATCAGTCAGATATCAGAAAGATTCGATATAGTTGGAAGAAGCCTGTGTGAGCTTGCAGCCGTCAGTTATAAGTGCATCGTCATCGTGAGACGCATTGCCCACTGACCGCCAGCCGTTCAACCCTACCCTCCATTGAGAGCATAGGTTCTAGAGTGGAAGACGCCCCACTGAATCAGTTCACCCATCAACATACCCTGCGCTGGTTGAGGTCAGCCGCTGACACTGAACACTGACTGGTTTCTCAAAGTCAGTTGCTCCGGGCCATGCACTAGCCTTGTTGATATAAGAATTGATTTCCCCCGGTGACTCTGCTATAAGAATTAGTGTTAATCCACTTGGAGTTTGTGATTGATATTAGATTTTGGATTTGTTGGGTTATAGTGATTTGTTCACTCCCGCTCACTTATTTTGATCTTTTGATTTCGCGGCTGCACCCCAGTGCACCGTTTCATCGCGTTACTTTGTAACCGGGTTATTCAACCATCGTCCTGGCCGGGTTATTCCCTGTCACCCAATGTCTAGCCAACTTAGGGCTTGTCTTGACAATCTTGCAGGCACAAGATCCATTGTCGGCCGGAGTAAATGCAACTGGAGCTACACGCCGTATCTGTTGCTCGACAGTTGTGTCGGCATCAGTGTCAGAGCCAGTGGGTGAGTGGAACTCGGAGAAGCAAATACAGGGGAAGCAAAAGGGAGGGATCATCGAGCAAGCCACGGGATGAAGCAATATGTGGAGGCTGAAGATACAAAGAGAAGACCTGGAGGTGGGAGGGCACTGTTCGGCGTTCAATGCAGATACTGCCCCATACGCGCATTATTGTAACAACTCAGATTACTACTGGTAATATTCACAAGAAATATGTGACATGTGGACAGCAGAGTCAGCAAAGGTCTTCAGTGAGATTTTGAGGAGAGACGAGTGAGCTGCATTGCGTGTGCGTTGGCAGGAGAGCAGAGCAAGATGTGGCATCATGTGGCGATGCAATATGACGAGTCAGGCTGGATGATCCTGTCTTTGCCTTCTTCCCGTCACCACCTATTTTCTTGCTGCAGAATGTGCACACTGACTTGGACACTTGTACACCCCTAGAGCAAGAGCTATGAAAGATTGCTGTTAGCTCTGCTGTGCCTTCCAGTCCAAGCTCCTCATCAGGCGGGTGCCGCTGCTGGGTGGAATGAATGAGCTGCAGATTTGGGACGATGCCCGTTGTGGGTTGGCATATGGGAATGGGCTTGGTGGATGGGTGCGCAACCATCTAGACATGCCTTCGTTCCTTGACACAGTTCACACACTCTGAGTTAACAGACTGGGACTATGTATGCCACACACACACTGCTCGCGCCTCCGAGTCCTTCCCAATTCTCCCTCTTTTTTATCCACCACTCCCGATAGCTGATTCTCGATCCTCTGTAACCCTAGCACGTTTGTTTAAACGATGTCCATTGAAACGGAATTTCATGTTAACCAGAAGGATAATCTAATCATGTTTAAATTAGAAAAGGCACCATAGCCATTCTCTCAGCTCCGGAGGCGGCAATGCCGCGGATTAAACAGGGTGTTAACCTAAACGTGATTAAAGTTACTGGGAGGCATATTTACACAAAAAAGGAGTGCATTGAGGATCTAACTCACAACCTCCGAATAAGAACGAAAATGGAGGTTCAAAGGCCTTTGAAAGTACTAAACAGCCATTGTGGGAAGTCTGTTGGAGGAACATGCCTAGACACACAGTGCAACTCAAGGCAATTCGGACTTAGGGAAATTTTTTCAGGTGTTATGTACATCGATCAAACCCTGATTAAACATAGAATAAAGTCCGATTAAATCTGAATGTCATAAGTACAGCTCGACTGTTTGCTTAGTGCGTGCATCAGACCAGGGCTTAATCAATTCTAGTCATGGAGGCTGGGCAGAAACTCGTGATCGCCACTGATCACGGATCACTGGAGCAAATCTCATTAAATTTGTTGAAACTGAGTGGGCAAAGGAGGACAAATTTATCCACAGTATTTATGGACTCCGATGAATAAATAATGGAACCTGTAGTCTTGATTGCTCTAAACCTACCCCGATCCTATCAATATCCCTAGCAATACCTCTGCAGTGGTTATCCAAGGAATACGATTTATTTATTACTCCGAAGTTCCTTTGACTGGAATTCATGCTTGGTAATTGGCTGCGCGGGCTAGTTGTAATTCTTGCTCCCAAGTACAAAGTACTCTCACTAAAAGATCCTGTGTTCGATCCCCCCGATCCCCCTTTTTGGTATTTTCTTGAGCCCTTTCAACACTGTTTAACCGGATTAATCTCTCTTGGTTTAACCGGGTGGTTTAAATGTCAATAAACAGACACCATTTTTAACACCCCGCACAGGCACAGACGCGGACACCCACGGGGTCCTTAAACCTGATTAGATTAACATCTTGTTTAAACACCAATTCCATCTCAACGCATATTGATTAAACAAAGGTGGTTGTATTTCTTTCTCGATTCTATTGATGCCACAATTGGGCTTTTAAAATTCCACCTGGAGTGTGCACACCCACGCTTTCTCGCTCGTCCCCACATGTGCGTCACCCTCGATCTTCCACCTGCACTCCCTCGATCTCGCGGCCTTGCACTCGTGCACCCGTGCACTGCTTCTACTGAAGGGGGCTTGTACTCGACCCCTGATCTTGCACTCCCGTTCTTGCCCGCCTGCACCTCTGCTCCCCAACGGGCCCATCTCAGTGTGCTGCCCTCCTATCGATCTCATGCCCAATACCCTCGTGCACCTCGTGCTCTTTACTGTGCGCCCCGCGCTCACTGCCCCCTCTTCCATACTGCATTCCTCCCCGCTCTTGCCTTCCACCTAGTCGGTTTAGTTCATCGATCCAGCTATTCCACACTTCTAGACTCAGGCTCCTCGTGCTCCTACACTAGTGCTCTTTCCCTCCCCTTTCGCTTCCTTATTCTGGCATGTATCCTCGAGCCCTCACTGGACTCTTTTGCTAAACCTTAAGCTTGAGGTAGGACTAGGCCCCCTTGCTCTTGCTCGCTCGCTCGTATGTATAAGAGCCACAGCTGCGATGGGCTTCTCTTGTTCGTGCGCACGCCTCGTGAGTCTTCATGCTCCTGCTTTTGCTCTCCACTCCGAGTTCGTCCTTTCTTCCTTCTTTCTTTATTGATCTACATTCATATCTCAAGTCCCGTTTGATGCTGTGTGTGTACGCGCAATTCGACTGTTTATCGACGTTAGTGATATTGGATCAATTGTAATCGCCGCGGAGCGCCTGATTCCTTGCCTCCTTAGCTTCGTTCTCCCTCCGCTCTCTCCGTCTCCCACGCCCTCTGCTGCCACCTTCAGGGTCCACATCCATACTCCATCCTACTCCTTACTTCTGATTCCAAGTGGTGCTCAATCTGTTCCTCGCGCCTCGCAAGCTGCTCGTCTCGATCTCGCATCTTCCCTCATGCTCTATAATGTACCCACTTCCCCGTCCCTCCATCGATCCAGTACGAGTTCAGCTAGTCAAATAACTGTCTAGCACGTCCTTCCGGTGCTAGAGTAGTCTACCAACCCTTCGTGCTCCCAGCTCTTTTGCCTTCGTTCCGATTTTATATCTATATCTCCCACTAACACCGGGTGACTGGTACATTCGTTCTTGTTCGCAACTCTTCTGCGCTTCGTTCTTGCCTCGTCCGCACAGTGCACTCAGGCTCGACCACGGACCCAGCCTGGGACTCTGTCTCCTCCTTATGCCCAAATAGGAGAGGACTTGGACCAGACCTGTTGCGAGCATGCGAGCGAGCAAATGAGGTCGAGATGGCCTTTAAATTGCCTTGCCCTTTTCTTTGCTTTTGCACTCTTTTATTCAAGTTGAGATTAGAGTTCTTGTGCCTCGCACCTCGTGCTTCCCGGTCCGTCCGTCCGTCCCTTCCTTCTACTTCTACATGTACTTCTATTAAATTCCATATTTCAAGTTCCAGTCTTGCTCACTGAGGTTGCGCACTGTGCAATTCAACCGTCCATGCCGACGCCGACGTTGGTGCCGACTCTGGTATCAACACCACTTAACTAGAATTCAGCTTTCGCCTCATCAATCCGAGGAAAACTGTATGCGTGCTGATATATCCGGTCCAATATGTTTTCGTTAAGATCCACACTGGTCGTGGCATAGAAATTGATATCTGTCTGTCTACAGTTCCATCCCTCTCCCGTTTTCCTACATTAATTTAATCCTCTGGCCCACTTCCTGATAGATGAAGTGTGTTGATGTGAAATTTCAATGTCTACTTCTTTTATGCTAGATCTCCGGATTACCCGTGAACAGAATTTCAGTCGAATCTGATAGATGTCATGAATTCCAACAAACCCCAACCTGACATGAATGAAGTCTTCAACAAAAGGATGCAGCAGAGTACATGTTGTCTACACTTCGTGATATGTGACAAGTCTTCCCAGCTCTTCTGCCTCTGGCATTTTATCCAGTTTCCGGTATGTCAATGCAAGATCCGAATGGTGTTCGGGTGATTTTCACCAAGGAGCTTCCCATACTTCTCGAGGGCCCTAGCACAAAGCTCTTCTGCTTGCATGGATTGGCCTAGTTCGTAGTATGTCCATGCCAAATTTCCCATGGCCCGTAGAGTATCGGGATGGTCTTCACCCAGCAGTTCCCTCCTCTTCTCCAGCACTAATCCCTCCAGGGCCTCTACCTTGTACAATTGGCCCAGGTCATAGTATGTCCATGCTAAATGACCCATGGTGCATAAAGTGTCTCGGTGATCTTCACCCAGAAGTTTCCCCTGCCTATCCAACACCAAAACCAAGAGTGTCTGTGCCTCCTCTGACCGACCCAGGCCATGATATGTTAATGCCAGACAACTCATGGCATATAGAGTGTCCGGACTATCTTCACCCAGAAGCTGCCTCCGTTTTTCGAGCACTTCAAGCTCAAGTGCCTCTGCCTGTGTGAATTGGCCTAGTTCTGCATATGTCCCTGCCAGATTGCTCATGGTAAGCAGAGTGTCGGGATGATCTTCACCCAGATGTTCCCTCTGCTTTTCCAGCACCGAACCCGTGAGCTCTGCTGCCTTCTTAAACTGGCCTAGGTGGTAGTATGTTGATGCCAGGCCAACCATGCTCCCCAAAGTGTTTTGATGATCATCTCCCAGAATAGTTCCTTGTTTCTCTAACACTGCGACCCTTAGAACTTTTGCCTGCCTAAATGGGCCGACTTCATGGTATGTCCATGCCAGATTTGCCATAGGATGTAGTGTGTCTGGATGGTTGTCACTGAGCTCCCTCTCCTTTTTGCGTAGTGCTACCTTTTGCTGTTTCTGTAAGAGGACATGCTCTTGTAGTGAATCACGTCGAGTCAGAATCGATATACGTAAGACTTATTGAGATCCTCATACAGATTGTAACTTGTAACCTCAAACACTCCATCGAATAAAATCAAGACCGTAACTCACAAGGGTACTACAGGAACAGGATTACCAAACTACTACTGCACCTACACATATCCTACAGAGTTGTTATAGCCTTCAAGTTAGGCCCCAAAATGTATGAAGGGTACCCAGTGTAAAAATGATTTCTTTCCTCCAGACTGCTCTCTAAGCTTCCGAATGGCAAGATGCAACCCCTCAGCTGCCCTCGTCGGATCTGGAGGTGATGCCTCCAATAGATGGGCATAAACATCACCAGCAACTTGTGGGGCATCATTGTCCATGATAGACCACATTGTCCCAATGACACCTCGGTATCCCGCTAGTAACATGCCAGCAGCGAGATGAACCGACTCGTCTTGCAGCTTTTGGGAACCAGTGGCTGTTTGACATGCAGAGAGGAATGCCAGGTCAGCATATGGGAGAGATAGCTGGATAATGTTTGAGAGTGTCAACCGTGAGCTTCTGGCAATGAGAAGGGCGCTTTCAGTTGGAGAGCTGCTCTGCACACCATGGCAGGCAAAATGGACCCATCTAGACTCTTTCATGCCCCTCTGAACTTTTTCTATCGTGGCCATATCTTTATCCAACCGCAGAACAGGCACTTTTCCTGCGGCATGCTGCTCAATACATTCGATTTCTTTCTGAGTTCCTGGGATGCGGGACTGTCCCTCGGCCGATGGTTGAGCAACAGCAAGGAGTTGAAGTCCGGCCGGGGATTCAGATTGTGGGCGATATCCTTGAATCAAGGCAGCCAATGATGGTGTATAGGACGAAATCAGAAAGTCGGATAATTTGGAGCCAAATGGTTGGTCTTCACCATAGAGTCCTGCTGCATGGATCGGAAGAAATGCTAGTGGCCCTGTTGGACACCACCATATACGTCCCAAATCTTGGTGCACTGGAGTCTGTAGAAATTATAAGGATGAGAATTGGGTGCCATGATGAAAAATAGCTTACTGTAAGTGCAATTCCATTCAAGACAGGTTGAACAATTTTGACCCAGAGCTCAGAGAGAATGTGTGGAAAAATGTCATCCAGAGGCATATACCCTTCACGGGACATCTGCACCCTATCACTGCGTCCGGTAGTTCCCACAGCTGATGCCAGAGATTTGGCCAAGACCTCTGCCTCATGGATTGTAAAGTTACTCAGTGGGACATGGATGACCTCATCTGCAAGGTCCGGCATGAGGATCAGAGCATCACATCCATATTTACTGATATTGACAATAGCAACAGGACCCATCTTCGCAGCTAGCAAAAGCTCAGAAAATGGCTGTGATAATAGGAACCTCTCGAACCCTGGAAGCTCTCTGATCTGTTGTAGGACACAATTCCTTTCAAGAGCAAGGGCATGAGATTTCTTGGCAATGGACTGCAGTGACTGTGGTTTGGCAACATCAGCAGCAGCATGGCTCTGGGTACCAGCAGTTTCTAATGAGGTAGAGAGAGAGAGAAGCTGATCGGCAAGGCTAGGATGGGTTTTCCTCAGGTCATCTACAGGTGTGCACAGATTCAGAAGCTGACCCCAGATAACTGAACGACCCTGGTCAAGCCACTCCACTGCCTTCTGGTAGTCCTGCACTGCAATTGCAGCTGAAGCAGCATCTCTCACAACTTGACCTGCCTCTGAAAGTTGATGATGCCGATCAGTTATAGACAGCCCCAGCCATGCCAATTCAGGCAGAAGGTCAATGGCAGCAGTATATGCATGGAGTATAGATGAGGGTTGGTGAATGTGGGCATGTTTTGCCCACATTTTGGCCGAATTAAATCGTATGCTAGCAGGGCCTGTTTCTGAGGATGCAGCTAAAGTGTAATTAAGTAGCAGCGCCTGAGAGTCCTCAGGATCATGGAGCTGCTTAAAGCGACTGAGGAGTGAATTCCCGAGGTTATTCAGCCATGCAGGCTTGTCTGGGTGGCCATCTGGAGTGAGAGCAATAGCAGCTCCAAATCTCAATACGGACTGGTTGAGATCATCAAGATCACCAAGTCGTTCGAAGCGGCTGAGGAGTGAACTCCCAAGGTTATTCAGCAGTGAAGGCTTGTTCGGGTGGCCATCTGGAGTGAGAGCAACAGCAGCTTCAAATCTCAATACAGACTGTTTGATATCATTGAGATCACCAAGTCGTTCAAAGCGTCTGAGGAGTGAATTCCCAAGATTATTCAGCTGTGAAGGCTTGTCCGGGTGGCCATCTGGAGTGAGAGTCACAGCAGCCTCAAATCTCAATACAGACTGGTTGACATCATCGAGATCACTGAGTCGCTCAAAGCGCCTGACAAGTGAATTCCCAAGGTTAGTCAGCCATGAAGGCTTGTCTGGGTGGCCATCTGGAGTGAGAGCAACAGCAGCTTCTTGTCTCAATACAGACTGGTTGAGATCATTAAGATCACCAAGTTGTTCAAACCGCCTGATGAACGAAATACCGAGGCTATTCAGCCCTGAAGGCTTGTCTGGGTGGCCATCGGGAGTGAGAGCAACAGCAGCTTCAAATCTCAATACAGACTGGTTGACATCATTGAGATCACCAAGTCGTTCAAAGCGTCTGACGAGTGAATTCCCGAGGTTATTAAGCTGGGAAGGCTTGTCTTGGTGGCCATCTGGAGTGAGAGCAACAGCAGCTTCAAATCTCAATACAGACTGGTTGAGATCATTGAGATCACCAAGTCGTTCAAAGCGACTGAGGAGTGAATTCCCAAGGTTACTCAGCCATGAAGACTTGTCTGGGTGGCCATCTGGAGTGAGAGCAACAGCAGCTTCAAATCTCAATACAGACTGGTTGAGATCATTGAAATCACCAAGTCGTTCAAAGCGTCTGAGGAGCGAATTCCCGATGTTATTCAGCTGTGAAGGCTTGTCCAGGTGGCCATCTGGAGTGAAAGCAATAGCACCTTCTTTTCTCACTACAGACTGGTTGAGATCATCAAGATCACCCAGTCGTTCGAAGCGGCTGAGGAGTGAATTCCCGAGGTTATTCAGCCATGAAGCCTTGTCTGGGTGGCCATCTGGAGTGAGAGCAACAGCAGCTTCAAATCTCAATACAGACTGGTTCAGATCATTGATATCACCAAATCGTTCAAAGCGACTGCGGAGTGAATTCCCGAGGTTATTCAGCCACGAAGGCTTGTTTGGGTGGCCATCTGGAGTGAGAGCAACAGCAGCTTCAAATCTCAATACAGACTGGTTGAGATCATTGAGATCACCAAGTCGTTCAAAGCAACTAAGGAGTGAATTCCCGAGATTATTCAGCAGTGAAGGCTTGTTCGGGTGGCCATCTGGAGTGAGAGCAACAGCAGCTTCTTTTCTCAAAGCAGACTGCTTGAGATCATCAAGATCACCCACTTGTTCGAAGCGGCTAAGGAGTGAAATCCCAAGGTTACTCAACCGTGAAGGCTTATCTGGGTGGCCATCTGGAGTGAGAGCAACAGCAGCTTCAAATCTCAATACAGACTGGCTGAGATCATCAAGATCAACAAGTCGTTCAAAGCGACCAAGGAGTGAAATCCCAAGGTTATTCAGCTGTGAAGGCTTGTCTGGGTGGCCATCCAGAGTGAGAGCAACAGCAGCTTCAAGCATCACAACAGATCGGTTGATATCCAACAAGCTCCCAAGCCGCTCAAAGCGATGTTGCAAGCACCTTCCAAGGTCTGCAAGATAGATGACACACTCTGGGTCATCCCGCACTGCATCATTGTATGCACAGAGTGCCTGGTTCAGGTCATCCACCGTCCCAGATGCCTTGTAAGACTGTAAAGTAGAAGGCTTGCCTGGGTGGCAATTCAGAGTCAGAGCAACAGCAGCCTCAAATCTCAATACAGACTGGTTGAGATCATTGAGATCACCAAGTCGTCGAAAGCGACTAAGGAGTGAATTCCCGAGATTATTCAACCGTGAAGGCTTGCCTTGGTGGCCATCTGGAGTGAGAGCAACAGCAGCTTCAAATCTCAATACAGACTGGTTGACATCATTGAGATCACCAAGTCGTTCAAAGCGTCTGACGAGTGAATTCCCGAGGTTATTCAGCTGTGAAGGCTTGTCTTGGTGGCCATCTGGAGTGAGAGCAATAGCAGCTTCAAATCTCAATACAGACTGGTTGAGATCAGTGAGATCACCAAGTTGTTCAAAGCGACCTAAAAGTGAAATCCCAAGGTTATTCAACCATGCAGGCTTGTCTGGGTGGCCATCTGGAGTGAGAGCAACAGCAGCTTCCTTTCTCAATACAGACTGGTTGAGATCATTGAGATCACCAAGTTGTTCAAAGCGTCTGATGAGTGAATTCCCAGCACTGTTCAACTGTGAAGGCTTGTTCGGGTGGCCATCTGGAGTGAGAGCAACAGCAGCTTCCAATCTCAATACAGACTGGTTGAGATCATCGAGATCACCAAGTTGTTCAAAGCGACCAAGGAATGAAATCCCAAGGTTATTCAACCGTGAAGGCTTGTTCAGGTGGCCATCTGGAGTGAGAGCAACAGCAGCTTCGAGCATCACAATGGATTGGTTGATATCCAGCACGCTCTGAAGCCGCTTAAAGCGATGTAGTAAGGACGTTCCGAGATCTGCAAGATAGATAACAGACCCTGGGTCATCCCGCACTGCATCATTGTATGCACAGACTGCCTGGTTCAGGTCATCCACTGTCCCAGATGCCTCGTAAGACTGTAAAATAATATCTCCAAGTATATTCAGCAACCGAGCCCTGTTGTCATTGCTTTGGCAGCACAGTAGAATCCTCTCATGCATCACCCAAAGGTGAAGAGCATCCATGGAAAAGTGGGTCTTCTTGGAGTCTTTATACATCTTCTGTAGCTCACTTCTGATCCCGTGGCCGCTCACAGAAGCAACTGGGGATAACTTAGGTAATTGTTCAACAATATCTAGGCAGTCTTACTTGTACTTTCTGGCATGCCAATGAGATCGAAACCAGATCCCTCCTGGTAAGGCAACTCAGAAACTGAGAAACCAGCACAGAAGTTGAGAGAGGGGCCATCGAGATTTACTTTCTTGAGCTGGAGTTGGAATGCTACATTGTAATCTTCAGTGATTGTGCTCAGAGTAAGGAGACTGCACCTACACCTGTTCGATTCCACAGATCCAAGAACTTCGCCTCGCCCAATTTCAACATAGCCAACAAGCCGTGTCCCCCCAGTTTCACTCTGGCGCAAGACTGCCAGTGAGAAAGTAGGAGCATCGGCTGGGCTGAAAAAAATGAGGGTCGGTCAATCCTAAATGTCTTTTACAGCGGCCACCACACACTCACATGTTATACCCAACATCAAATTTCCAACTCATTTGATCGTGGTCCGACGCCACCGGCAAGGTTTGCCGGAAAATAGTCTCCTCAATGATGAGCTGGGCAAACATTTTCATGTCACCCGGAAGATCATCATGGGGGTTAGTCAAGGACGTGACATGGATACCTGTAAGAAGGACTAAATATGGTTTGGAACCAGCAACATAGGCAGGTGCTTACTGTGAAGCTGGATACTAATTAAAGGACATGAATTGAATCAGTAGTCTCGATACGAGGTCGGGGATACTCACACTGTTTTCGACTCGGACATGGTTGTGGGGGGAAAGGTCGAGAAACTTGAAAGTCAGGAACTCGATCTTATATATGTCAGATGTCTACGCCGCACGAACATGGCTGCCAGGTGCTGTAAAGGCATGGATCATCGATACCGATCACTCTTTACCATTTGAAGATAGATTCTGCCATATCAGTATGTGCCACATTGAAGGCATGCCCTGAATTCGCAATGTAACGTACTGTAGTATTTCGTTCAAATCGACACTAGGTGTGACGCGTGACCCAAAAAACCATTTCGACATTTCGACAACAGCCAAAATTTGGCGTGACCAGCGAAATTTTCGACATCGAATCGAAAATTTTGGCTTATTTGGGTCTTACAGGCAATGGTGAGCCCTGTGTGACCCTCGGGAGGTTCGACAAACGGCCGCGTGATGCGTGACCCTTGCCAAATTTCGATATCGACAGGGGGGTGCGTGATGCGTGACTGTCGATTTGAACGAAATACTACAGTATATGTCCGGTGGCGTCGCTCCCAGCGCTTCCATCGGCACCTATCTCGCAGGACAAGGTGTGGCGGGAAGATGGCTTCCGTTCGAAACTTCCATGCAGATAGATACCGACACCAATGTTGGCAAGCCTCACTCTGGCGGTATGTTGCAGAATATCATACATGCATGCATGGGCCTCACTGTCCTGTGAATTTGGCACCGAACCCCAAAATACCAAGGCTTTGCTTTAATCACACAGCAGGACAGCTGGCTGACGGTGGCGTTTTCATTTCTCGCTCGGCAATTTGCCATCGGAGTTATGGCGCTATATAAGGCTGTAACCTGCGAAGTTACGTGGAGGGCTGGACACCACAACTCGGGACACTGAGACGGCGGAGATGAAATGTAGGGAGCTTGGATGTTCCAAGATCAAGACATGGAATTTGAGGGACGTCAATTTGGCCCGGATATATATAGAGAGCCCGCGCCAACGGAACCTGATTGAGCGCTGAAGCAGTAGGCGCCAGCCAAATTAAGCGCCGACAATGAGTGTCGGGCAAGATTTGTTGTATAACGTGCCGTGAGCGCAGATGGTGCGAAGAGTCGAATGTACTTACTCGGACGCAAGAAAGACTCGGAAAAATGCGAAGACTTCGGATTCCGGAAGGGCTTGGGCAGAGTCCGCTGCAAGTCCACTGTCAATCAACATCAGCAAATCCTGATTTTTGGGGACTACACCATACTACAACATACTATGGAGCTCTATGTAGTACAATATAGCACTATATGGTAAGGGATTACTATACTCCACTCTGTGACACAAGACCTTCACTACACCGCACTATAGACACTATGTAGCACTATGTAGCACTCTGTAGTTCAATCAGGATTTGCTGATGCGCCCGCCAAATGCCTGTGATGCCGTTGTTTTGACTCACGCCATTCCTTACGCGCCGACCCTCGATTCAAAATGCAACTAGTACTCACATTGCACAACGCTACCTTGAGCCTGGTCTCGATCCAGATCCAGATGAGACAACCACGCCAGGCAGTCACTGTGGTGTCGGACACAGATATATCAGACCCCGCTTCCTTGAATCCTTCGTGGATCTGAGCGCGCCACACGTACTTGCCTGCTGGCGGATCCGCACGCTGCGCCCTTCCCTGTCGATCCCCCCGTATGCCCCTACCTCGATTTCGCCGTCGTCGACGCCGCCTATTTCTTGATCTCGACGTCAACGGTGTCGGACGCAAGCAAGACGCAAGATGCGCAGCCAGTCCTACCTGCTTGGCAGATGGGTGCCGGTCGTTCGCCGTACGTAAGCGATACCTTCTTGGTCCATACCATACTTATGCGGCGCCGGGCCGTATGGGCTTGCCTTATTCCCGATACGTGCTGGCTCGATCTCGATCTCGACACGCCCCTCGCACGCCTTCCATCGCCTCCGTCCACTCCGCAAAAAAAGTCAAGTTTCGGGGCTCCCAAACACGTTTCTGAAATAATTCGCATCAGCAAGCAAATATATAGCCCAGAAATTGCCACCAAAATGCAATGTTTCCGAAGGATTGAAATGCATGCTGAAATGCCGGGAGCTGGATCCTCCCTTTTTACTTCCGGCAACTCTCTGGCTTTCCTTGGCACGCATTGCCTCGTTGACACCCAAAAACATTCGGTCCCTTACCGACACCGATAGAAATGCAATCATCTCAGCGACAACCCCCCTCCGTGTAGCTTCGCCGACTATCTATTCCGTTGTTTCGACGAGGCTGTGATCGACTCCCCCCCCCTTGTACCCAGCCTATCGCGTGCAGTAAAACGAAACTACTATGTTCCTTGAAGTTGTGGAAGCCTCCAGGTGCAGTGTCGACGTTTCGCTGGCGTCTCGACCCTGCGGAAGGCCTGTGTCGCTCGTGTGTCGTCTTGGGCAAACAGCATCTTAGTGAAAGAGCAAAACGGCCATGGAAGGAGCTCCCGAGTTGTTGCCATGGGAGAAGCTCTTAACGGGTGCCCCGGATGTATAGGGTAAATAAATTCTGTCCTTCTTTTGTCATTTGCTTATCGCATATCAGTTTGGATGTCGTAGTAATTCAAGCTCATCAAAGGTCTTGACGCCGAATGTTATTCAAGTCGTAGGCGATTGACTAGGAGACGGCGATCCAGATTTATCAGCATCCCGTATTTGTTTCGAATCCTTGGTAAAACGTGCAAGCATTCATGAAAAAAAAGAAGTAAACATCAGTAGGCCGAAAGTCAAGACTGCTGATGGCATCATTTCTCTCTTGCTCTTGACATCCATCTACTCTCGGGCTCTAACCTTCCAGCACTCAGATCACTGCCCATCGAGGCCGTTCTCATTTGTGTACCATGAGCATCCTGGTGACAGGTTCCACCGGCAAGACTGGCCGCTGTATCGTCCATCTGCTGCGAAATTCCGCCGTTATCACCGTATCTCGCCAGCCCCGCCAACACTCAGCTCGCTTTGATTGGGAAGATCGCGCCACTTATATTCTGCCATTCGAGGCAGCGCAGGATATCGTGGCTGTTCATTTGATAATTCCAGCACACATTCCGCCAAACTATGTCTGTGAATTTATCGACCTGGCAGTCTCGAAGGGTGTGAAGCGCTTCGTCTTGATGAGCGGGTCGTTGGATCTTCCGGGGGATCCGATTCAAGGCCCGATCCGAGCACATCTTCGAGACTCGGGTGTTCCGTTCTGTATCCTTCGGCCTTCGAGGTTCTTCGGTGCGTTGATTTGCCTCCGATGCTGCTGATCTGACGGGCACTGTATTATCAGAGTATTTTTCGGACATGCCAGAGAGCATTCGTGACGATGATAAGATCGTCACTGCCACCGGGACTGCGTCTATCGGATTTGTCTCTTGTGAAGACATTGCGCAAGTGGCAGTCGATTGCCTGCTTGCAGAAACTCCTCATTGTGCAGAGCACATTATCGTCGGCCCAGATCTTCTTTCATTCGACGAGGTTGCTGCCATTTCCTGTCATTCTGGGACTTCGATTAACGTTGGGTCAGGTTGCCGAATGCTTCTCTCACATTCTACAGCGTCGGATTACCCACGAATCGATATCCATTGACAAGCAGAAGGAACTCTAGTTTGGGCTTCCCGGTGAATTTGTCAGGCTCATGGGGACGGTCGAAGAAATAACTGCAGCGGGCGGGGAAGAAGCTGTTTATGATGCAGAGACAAAGATCGTCGGGAAGAAAACGTTGACCGATTTTGTGCGGGAGAATCTGCATCTATGGACCCGAAATGAGAATGCGGATCTATGAATGTGAGTTTCTCTTACGCTCAAGAGGTGAGCGATCATTCAGGATCAGACACAGACCTCTTTGACAACCCCCCAAATCAGGAAGTCCGAAATAGCCGACCGACTTTCATCGGTCTGATTCCTGGACTTTTTACTGTGATCCCAAATCTGACCTGATAGCTCTGAAATTTTGCGAGACCCCACGTTTTCGCATACTGTGCACACGCCTAGTGACTCGGAATATTTTATTTGGCCCAGGAGCAAGCATGATAGATTTTACAACATTTTTGATGGTGTTGTCGGCAGACTTCGGCCAAAAGTTGTAGATGACGTCGTGAAAACAAACAAGATATACCGCCGCTTCGCTCCGGTAAATCACAGAGGGGAAACAAAAATGAATTCAATTTCCGTGCATACATACTGCCATATATAGTGCCTGCCAAGACACGGTTTGATCCCGTAATAATCCTGTTTAACACGCGATTTCGTGCCCGCAGAAAGATTTTGAATGTCAACCAGCCGAGCCAGAGAGAACCAAGGTCATTGAATTAGTGTGGCAGAATGAATTGGCGGGCAGGTTTTTCCATGAGTCCGCAGGATTCCAGAAAGTGAAGCAACGAATATGGGGGAGCGAAGAAATGACGGAAGGCATGAGACAGGTGGTTTGAACTACAGAACAAAAAGATAACATTCTTGCCAGGAAACCAAATTCACTTGACCGTAACGAAAGAGGTTCAGTGACTTCAACACAGCTAGGGCACAGACGACGATTTGATGCAACTTGGGGGTAATCCACGGACCTGATAAAATCTTTGATCGAGGAAACCATACTGATTGAGGCAGCACCAGCAGAGACCCAAGAATAGCAGTACTTCAGCAGCAATGATTTGACCATGGAACAAGACCAGCCGCCGCTTCGCTCCGGCAATAAGAAGCATGGCAAGAAAGAATTCAGGAAATAATATATTGTCGACATACAATCCAATTAGAAACGAAAAAAAAAAAAACCAATATGGATAGCCGAAGTTACTCCCCAGCGACAAACGACACGGGGAATCAAACAAATCAACTCACCGGAAGTTTTCAAAGATGAAAAATGCAAGACAGCAGGAAAGGAGCAGTTACTCTGCTGGTCAAACCGAGAATAATCGGAGTTGGGCGCTCGAAAGGAGGCAAAGGAAGCAATAGCAAGAGCAGGTAATTGAGGACGAGTTAAGCTGAATGTTTCGATCTTGCATTTGATTCATCTGGAGAGATACACCAGCCAGAAACAGCGGAAGGATTCAAGATATATGAAGGTGTGAATTTGATTAATAATTTGTTGCCAGCCAGAGTGAACAATGGAAACACGAGAAAACCACAAATCTTGACATAAATGAAAGCCGGCAAGATAGATCGCAGGGCGGAGCTATTGCAAGCAACTCGGTGTAGGTTGAGGAGGTTCAGGACTGAGATGAAAAGCAATTGTGGGCCAGAAAGCAGCAGACACGACACAGTTAGCACGAGATTCAGCATTGAGAGCAGTGGCAGTTGCAGCCGTAGACATAGATTTTGAGGGTCGAGCAGATGCCTAGGGTTGAAGTAATAATTTGGGTCGAACCCAAGTAGAGAGGACTATCCCCCGCAGCAGCAGCTCCAAAGATCAGACCAAAAATGAAAATAAGTTCGAGAAGGAAAGTGGGTCAAGGGGTTCTATCCATGCCGTTTTTATATGTGAAGAATCCTCTGCCGGGGAGATACGTGGCCCCCCGGCCTGATGAAAAGAATAATGAGCAACGACTGCGATCGACTGCGTCAAAAAGCTGTGGGCAGGTCAGCTGTTTGACCACAAATGAAAAGGCAGTGCTGAAGAGCCGAGAGAGTCGAGGACAGACGAAGAGCAAGAGCAGAGGAAAAACAAAAGGAGAATGGTTACATCGGGATATAGCACCACCGAGCAAAATCTTGTAGAATGGCGAATTAATAATTAATTAACTAAAAGGCAAGGCTCTGGGCTTCCGCTGTAACGTCTGTGCTGTCCGTGCGATTCTGCGGCGAAGTTTGCGCAGTGCGTAGTCGTTGCGATGAGGATACAGGTGGGCACAAATGGGGCAAGAACGAGAGGAGAGGGAAAAAAGAATGGAGATAAAGCTACATGGGGCAATTGCACCGCCGACGAGGCATTTGCTTAAAGAACGGTTAATATGAGTCCGAAAAATTGCCAGTAGTACTCAGAAACGTTACAGTCTCAGATTGGGCTGTTGCTGTTCTCGGAGAAGTATATGTCCACAACCGGCAGGAGTGCGTGGCCCATCGGCTCAGTGATAAGGATCGAATCGAGCTGCGCCGTAGCCACCAACAACTGTGACCTGTCAAGAAAGACTGTGCGCTGGTCAGGTGGTCGCTCACAAATGAAAAGGCCCCGTCCAACAGTAAAGAAATTCAAGGATATAAGGGATTAATTCAAGAGGAAGAGCTGAGGAAACACAAAGGAGAAGGGATACACGGGGAAATTTGGACAACCGACCAAAGAAATCTTGAAAGAACGGTTACTTAATCAGCTGCTGCGAGAAACTGCGGTCTGTCACGGAAAACTGCGTGTAGATCAGCTGGTTGGTCGCAAATGAAAGGGCAGTGTTGACAAGGAGAGGAACTCGGGATCGATGGGGTTAAATGAGATAAATGGAGAAAAATCCAAACATTTACAAATAATCGCCGAGGATTTCGTTAAAGAACGGTTAATCTTCTCAAAGAATTGCGGGTAGCGGTCCGCTCTTTCTGCTTCCACTCAAATCGTTGGCTCATAAATGACGTACCCCCCCCCCCCCCCTCTGCACGTGTCACCGACTTTGCCAGGTCTGTGTCAGGAACTTTACTATCGCTCGCATCTTGCGCTTACTCATTATACATATACTGTATCTTTTCATTCAATTCGTCGGTCACGCGTCACAGGGGGGGTTGATGGCGACGAACTTTGGTCGTTGTCACACGTCACCAAGGCAGTTGACGAATATGTTTTTTGTCACGGCTGCCCCAGCAAATGGCTCCAAAATTTGCAAAAATAATCCCGTACGTCCAGAAACTCCAAAATTAGCTGTAAAACCCATTTTCGTCACATTTCCGTTGCGGAAGACAATTTTCCAGCCAAATTTTCGCTAAAATCAAGCGAAATCAAGGCGCAAAGCATGCAGAAGTGCTTTTATGGACTGCAGATGCCCAAACAAGTGGGAAAATAATCAGAAACCAAGATATGAAGTGCCAGGATCATCTGGAAATGATCTGACACCCCGACGAATTTTTAGTCCTTGTCACGCTCATTTCCGGGGCTGACGAAGTGACGAATTGGTTCAAAATGTCACGCGTCACACCCCCTGTCGAATTGAAGGAAATTATACAGTAAATCAGTACACAGATTCACGTTGCTCACGGCACCCCCGCAGTATATCCCCTCCGGCTGTCAATGTACTCCTTCTCCTCTTCGCTCCCTCCGGATCCTGGGCTCGCCGCCAGCTTGTCTGGTGCCGAGCATCTTTCGTCGATGTTAATCTCCTCCGCCGAGACCCGCACCGTGCCGCTTCCCGCACGCTGAGTGGGTTACTACACAGAGTATTCGTGGGTGCGGGTTATTCGTTCGCCTCATATGGTATGTTTTGTATTTTCTCTACAGTAAAAGTTGTGTTCGGATCGAGGCGAGGTGAATGAATTCAGGTGTGGTTAATTACGGGCCATGAAGTCTAGGCGCGACTTGTAAAACCCGTGAGCATTGGACTGCTCAATCTCGATCCCCATCTCCATCTGCGCGCGCTTCTCTGTCTCTCTGTCCCCACTTCAACTGCGTCGAGATGCGTAGGTAACGCGCGACTCGGAGTGCGTGCTGTTGAGGAAAATGGTTCAGTCGAGATGTGGTGCGGGACATAGCTCGACTGCTTCGCGATACAGATCGACTGCCTCGTCAGGGTCTGCTGCCGCACCTCGCTGCTGGAATCGTCCACGAATACAGCTTGCAAGGTTTTTGAGGGAGATGGCTCGATCCTGGTGGGCATGGGGAAAGTGCCGATGTGCCTATGTAAGTGCCGCTGACTGCCGCAGCAAAAAGTCAGATTGCCGCTGCACTGCCGCTGCAAACTTTGCCGCGCACGCACTGCCGCTGTGTAAATGACCGTTGCCGCGCAAGGCTGCGGCAACCCTTTGCACTGCCTATGATTGCTGCGGGCCGCATATTTGTTTGATTTCCACCCAGTGGTTTGAACTGCTGGCGTGCTTTCATGAAATTTGCAGCGTCGTGCAGTGTCCGTTCTCGGGAAGTTGAATCACAGAAGAAGGTCATGATTCAGCATCCTTCCAATCTCAGAGGGCAACGACTTAGATATATATTTGAATAGGACCACATTAGGATTGTAGAACTTGACCCACGCTCGCTGAGAAGCGAGGATTCGGAGATATGTATACATTATCAGTAGAAAGTCGCAGTCATGACCGCAACCAACAACTATATGAGTAGATCTATATTTCACTATTTAAAACGTTCAGATGATTAATATACTGAAGCAGCGTGGAACAGAGAACTTAACCGGCAAAATTCGTAACTGACCACAAAGATGCGTGCACCCCAGAAACAAGGCAATAGATCACAAAATTGCCGCTGCACTCAGCAATACTGCCGCAGAGTCACACGTTTATTGCTGCACGCATTCGCCGTAAGCCCAAATAGCTATGCACGGCTGAACTGGCCCTCAAAGGTACTCCATTCGACCGGGAATCAGCGACAACCACTGCTCGTTTCAAAGTCCCGTTACTTCAGAAGTGCACTTGAATTACACACCACAGTGGGGACGAATTCAACTTCTGCCCTGACTAAGACTTGCGGATCCCGCGCAGTGGAGTTCTATTGCAACATCGTACGTGGGAGAATTTGATCAAATAATTCGGAAGAAAGGAAACTTTAACCAGTTTCCTTGGCCCCCCCCCCAGCCGTGATTTTTGCACTTTGTGACCTTCACTTAAGTGCTCTGGGTCTCCGTGGCTCCGAATTCCAATCCAGGGATCGGTAGCGGCCGACATGAGACTCGCTGAGTATATATGCATCCAGTAGCAATTTCAGTTTAACTCGGATAAATTTACGAATGAGAGCTTTTTGCTCACCCAAGATGTATACAACGTCAGTCAGAGTCATTTACATACATTATCTCAAAACCTTATCTGAGGACATGTTGAGTAGCGAACATTGCCGCTGCAGTGGCTGTGTAATTGCCGCTGCACCAAGTGCCACAAAACACATTAGATTGAGGTTTGGGCCGAAATATCAAGATATTGTGGGTCTCTGAGAGTATATGGTCAGAATATAATGGGTTGGATGAACGCAGCATCCGCAGAGCTAAAGATATGGAAAAGTTAATTTTGGAGCCGTTGAAGATTGCCGCTGCAGGCCAAAACATTGCCGCTGCACTGTGGCTGTGCTGCCGCAGACCGACCGTTTTGTTCACTGCGAGCGAAGGAACGAGTTATATCAATCTTTGGGACCAGTTTCCGTTCCGGATTGCGTGTATTGATCTCCTGCGCAATTAATCTCAGACCTGATTAGAAACCATGTTGGTGTTGCCCAGCGCTGCAAACAACATTTTGACCCCGTCCGTGAGCTTACTTAACTGGCTTCTAGCACATTCAGGAAGTCATCAAGGCGTCGGAAGTTGATCCAAGAAGCTCTGGGGCAATTATTGGGATAATTAATTGAGTTGATCAGTGTCGGCGCCGACGAAGAAATAGCGTTGCAGCGAGATTGATGTTCTTGATGAGGTCTGTGCAGAAGGAGTATATCTGTGGGACGGGGCGACGGATGTCATCAACGTTTTGAATTAAACTCCGGACATCCGTTGAAGAATGGCTTGTTTGGTCGGCGAGTGTGTACCTTCCGCAAGACGATGCAAGTCAGATCGATCGTGAAGAGATCTTAACCGCCAAAATTTGTAATTGACCACAAGAACGCGTGCACCCCAGAAAAGAGGCAATAGATCACCAGTTCTAGCCTTAGTTGTGTCCGAAAGACTGCCAGGGTTGTTGGTAGATATTTCTCTTCTCAAAATTCTGGGGGTCAGTGCCGTGGCTCGATGACTATTCTTCCAATAACTGGCTGGGAGATAAAATTCCTTGTTCATAAAACTGTCAGGGTGTCCAATGCATACATCAGAGCGATTTAATCCACTTACCTCAAAATGCATTTTGGGATGGTTAATGCAGCGGCAACAAAATATTGCCGCTGTGTGGTAGTGTTGCCGCATCCCAAGTGCCGCAAGTGTTCGGTATGGTCTAGGGCACGGTGGGGAGTACCAGGATTGGAGTGGGAAGGATTGGAGGAATAGAGAGTTTGCGGCAGCCACCGGAAGCCACCCGGTGGCTGATCAGGCATGCGGTAACCGGTGGCTGAGGCTGTTGTGGTGGCTCAATGTATGATGTTGCACAACCCCACCTTTGTTTCTTCATCACATCAACTAACATTCCTCTGCATTATGTCCGGTTCAACGTGCGCGAAAAGGGCAAAACAAGACAGCGTTGCTCCTGTTGAGCCAGCCCATTCCTCCACGGTGGTTTGAGGAGTGCTATAAAGCAGATTCTGGACTCTAGAATGACCCTCTCTATGGTGAACGACTGCAAGAAGATACACGCAACCACAACATGGCAGCCACCGGACAGCCACAGCCACTAGCTACCGCATGCCTGATCAGCCACCGGGTGGCTTCCGGTGGCTGCCGCAAACTCTCTAATAATCTATGTCCTTTCCCCGGGCCTAGACTCCAAGACAGGCGAGTTTGACTGAGTTGAAGGAGACTGTGTGGCTGTGTTGCCGTTGAGTATGGAACTGTGGGCCAGAGTGAGTGATATCCGACTGAAATTTGAGAAGCCAGTACTGTATATTTTCATTCAATTCGACAGGGGGTGTGACGCGTGACATCTTGAACCAATTCGTCAATTCGTCAAGGCCGATTTTGAGTGTGACAAGGACTAAAATTTCGACAGACCCCCACATTTGTCTAGAATGATTAAGTCCACTCCGGCGCTTGTTCCAAGCCTTTTTCCGCATTCGCTTGGGTTCCACAACACCATATGGTCCAAAATGCAGTTTTACCTCAATTTCTCCTTGTTTCACGATTGATTTTGGCTGGAAACGATAGCTGTGAGCTTGGAATCCCGCAGAAATATGTTTTCAAGTCCAACCTCGAGCTTCGGATGTAACTAGAATATTTTAAGGAATTTTCTTCGGGTACACAACACTTTTTGGAGGAAAACGCGAACCTTGGAACCAATTCGTCAACCGCCCTGGTGACGTGTGACATTGACCAAAGTTCGTCGTCGTCAACACCCCCTGTGACGCGTGACCGACGAATTGAATGAAATTATACAGTATTTGATTGTGGATTTAATGCAGGCCCAGGAGTTCGAGATGGGGTCGCCGTCGATATGGCAAGATCAACGGCGACCCTAATTCAGATTAGCCCAGACAAGGGCTGAAAATAAAACCAGTCTTCAGAAGGGTAAAATATTGGTTGAGTATTGACAGATTACGAATTTTTAATGCATACAGATGGTCAGAACAATGATTGGTTGGTCGATGTACGAGAGGAGCGGCGAGCATTGAAGGTATGTGTTAGTTGATACTGAATGCAAAGATGCAACGAAGACATGAGGAGGATTGCAGCAAAAGACATAGACAGCTGCAGCGTAATCGTGAGTGCCGTTGTGTGGATTGCCGCGCACAAAGAAGACTGCCGCAGACACAAGCAGGAGTGCCGCTGCATGTTCAACATTTGCCGCTGCATGTTCATATTGCCGCCAAATTGCCGCTGTGTGAAAATTGATGACCGCGGCAAACAAGTGTGAGTGCCGCAGAAGTGAGCGCGACTGCCGCTGCAACCGCGGCTGCAAAGTGCCAAATTGCCGTTGCAAGTGCTGCGACTGCCGCTGCAGAATATTTGCTTGTGTTTGGTTGCCGCTGTCTGCCGCAAGATTGCCGCTGCAGTTATGATTAGATTTAGTCTCAACGTCGAGCACATGCTTCAATTGAACTGGTTCACACAGACAACGACATATTAAGTCCTATACAAGGTAGCCACCTAGTCTACTGGGCCATAAAGGCTGTGGTAACACGAGTTCAACATGTGCCGCAAACCTGACTGCCGCTGACTGCCGCTGAGATTGCCGCTGCATGCGGCAGCAGCACTGCAGCGGCAAAATCCCCTGGCCCGATCCTGGTATGGCGGGGGGCGGAGTGCGTGTGCATCGTGATTTCACTGGATGGCTTCGGCTATATCCACCACATCTCCTGACATACTGAATCGATCGTGGACGGACCCGGCAAGATTGTCGAGGGCAGCGGCTCAACCTGTATGTGGTGGAGTACAGAGGGCGAGGGCCTCACGATAGAGACATATGACCTCAGCAATGTACTCTGCAGTTCCCCTTTGCTTGAATTGTCGATAGAGAAACCACGAGAATATTGCGGGAGGTAAACCGGTCTGGATGCGGGGCGGGACGAATCTCGATGCAACGGGATCGCCTCCTCGATATCGGATAAATCGCCCCGTGTGCGGAACCGCTCTTCCAGTGAACAGCCGAGGGCATCGAGACAAGGCAAGATCTGCATCGGAAGCTCGGTGGAGAGCGAGCGTTTCCCGATGCGATTGAACAGCCTCCCTGTATTGTTGTCCTCCACTTCGTATTAGCCGAACAGTCAGACTCTCCGTGACAGAAACCTTACCATTTGGGTTCTAGCTACTATTTTGGATTGCTGAACGAGCTCCGTCGTGCTGGGTGACTGGCCGTCTGCCGTTCCGTTTTTTATAAGTCTGTCAGGCGTCAATCATAGACGCATGGGAATCCAAGTGGTGGAGCGCGCTGCTCTACCGCTCCAGAGCTTCGCGTGATCTTTACGCGGAAACCGATCCACATCTGGCGGAGTGAACAGAGGATGATTAGTCGTACCTGCTGATGCGGAGGCAACTGTGCGGCTGAGATGGGTGACACCAAAATAGTGCTGCCCTTCCGACGTCTGAAGCCAGTTAGGAAATATGCGCACACAGACTAAATAAGATGCAACTTCCAGCATGGAATCAGACCAGATAAAGCAAATGAATTCGAATTCGAATTCTCAGTGGATGTACTGCAGGCGCCGGTACTACGAGAAGATTATTGGATTGGACAGGAGAGGATGGGGGAACGAATCTCGTCCACGGAGTCCAGTGTGAGTGGAATGTGTCAATGAGCGAGTCGTGACGTTTCCTCTACCTTAAGAGCGGTATATCGAATCACCTATGAGTCCTACAGCAGAGAAATCCAAGATAAGTCACTAACATTAGGTCACAGTCCCCCGTCGGGCATTGACCACTGCGTCTGCTCTGACCCAGTAGTCCTCGCCTCCGCGCGCACCGCACTCCCAGTCGGCAAAAAAATCCACCACAAGAAGGTGGACGAAACGCGGATCGGCGCCAACCGACTCGTACGGGGCGGGTATCTCGATAACAGAGCCAGAGTCGCATAGAATGACGAGCACCTCGAGAAACGAGCATATTTTGAGCGCGCTGTGCCAGATGGGCACTGGCGCGGTGTCTTGCTCGAAGGAGAGATGCGTAAGCCGAGGGAGCGAGGCGAGGCCAGACCATGTCGCCCAGTCTTCCTCTTCCGCGCAGTAAAGGTGGAGATGGGAAAGGTGGGAGAAGCACGACAGTGTGAAGTGCGGTGGGGCAGTGGTGCGCATACCAGCCTGCACAAGAGAATCCGCGAGGTTAGAGAGTGCACGAACACGATCTGGATGTGGCGGTGGGCGAAGAGAAAGAACCTCGTGGTATAGCTGTGTGACCTCTTCAATATCCTTTGCGTGTCCTTGCTGTGTGAACCGCTCATGGAGACAATTTGCCAAATTTTTGAGAGAGCTCCCTCGATCTGGATGCGGCGTAGGACGAAGTGCGAACGTTTCGCGATGCAGTACGGTTGTCTCCTCAACATCCGCTGGAGTCCCTCGCAACCAGCGAGATACTGCAAGGTTGTTGACGTCGAGTCGTTCTGGATCTGGTGGGGGACACAGAGCAACGGCCTCGCGATGGATCCCTATTGACTCGTTAATGTCCTACGGACGCCTCCGCTGCATGAATATATCCTCGAATTCGCAAAGTTGCTGAGGGACATGGCCCGCTGTGGATGCGGGACGGGACGAAGAGAAAGTACTTCGCGACGTAGTTGGAGTACTTCATCAAGATCTGCTTCATCTCCCTGCTGACGAAATCGTTCCCAATTGGTGTTGGCCAGATTATTCAGAAATATAGCACGAGAAGGATGCGGCCGAGGAGGGAGATCGAGAGCCTCGCGATGCAGCTGGATCGCTTCGTCGATATTCTCTGAATCTCCCTGCTGGTCGATTCGCTCGTGGATAGAATTTGCAAGGTTGGTAAGGGAACTAGCCCGACCTGGATGGTATGAGACGTAGAGCAAGTACCTCACGATGCAACTGGATTGCACTGTCAAGATCCAAAATATCTCCCTGCTTCTGGAATCGCTTAAGAAGAGCCGTGACAAGATTGTTGAGCGCTTTAACCCTAGTGGGGTGTGTTATAGACCGATGGGCAAGTGCCTCCTGATATAGTTCCACTGCTTCGTCGTCATCGGCCGCATCTCCACGCTGAAAGAACCGATGGAATACCGAAACTGCAAGGTTGGTAAGGCGATCAGCCCCGTCTGGACGTATTGGGGGACAAAGAGAAAGTGCCTTGCGATCCAGTGGAACGGCCTGATCGATATCTGCGGGATCTCCGCGCTGCTGGAACCGTTGACGGATAACAATGGCAAGGTTGCTGAGGAGACGGGGCCGTTCTGGAGGCCGGGGAGGACGAAGGGCGACGGCCTCACGATGCATCTCGATTGCCCCGTCAAGATCCGCCGCGTCTCCTCGCGATCTGAATCGATCCTGAATGCAATTAGCAAGGTTGCTGAGAAAATGCGCCTTTTGGGGATGTTGGGGATGACGAAGAGCAAGTGCCTCGCGGTGCAACCGGATGGCCTCGTAAATATCCTCCGCATTTCCATGGTGTTCGAATCGCTCATGAACACAGTTTGCAAGGTTGGTGAGAGAGCTGGCCCGATCTGAGTGACCGGGCGGACGAAGACTGAGTGCCTCTGGATTCAGCCGAATCGCCTATCCGCTTCAGTCCTCTGGTGAATAAACCGCTGATAGACAGCAATCGAAAGGTTGTTGAGGGAAATGCCTCGATCTGGATGTGCGGCGGGATAAAGCACAAGGGCATGGCGATGTAGCTGTATCGCTTCGTTGAGGTCCGCGGCATCGCCCTTCTCCTCGAATATCTTAAGAACACAGACGGTGAGGTTACTGAGAGAACCGGCATGATCTGGAGGTGGCAACGGATGCAGTGTGACGGCCTCGCGATGCAGACATATAGCCTCCTCAAGATCTGCTGTATTCTCTCGCTCCTCAAAACGACCGCGCACGCTAACAGCAAGGTTGTTGAGGAACATGGTTCGGTCGGGATGTGGTACGGGACATAGCTCGACTGCTTCGCGATACAGATCGACTGCCTCGTCAAGGTCTGCTGCTGCATCTCGCTGCTGGAAGATGGCTTGATCCTGGTGTGGCGGGTGGCGGAGAGCGAGTGCATGGACTTGGACATCTGGTTGAAATGGACATTATGAACCAGTCAGCTGGTATCCAGGGGACGTGGATACCTAGAATCGACGCTGGCTCACTCACAGTCCATATTATTTCATATTCGTAGTCCCTGGTTTTTTCAACTGAAAATAGACCTGCCAGCAGGTGAGAAACGGTTCCATACTAAAAAAACCGACTTGCTGACAACCCGGCTTGTACCCCACCTCTCCAGTGATATATGTTGGTGACACTCTAGACGCATGGGAATCCAAGCGGTGGAGCGTGCTGCTCTACCGCTCCAGATCTTCGCACGGAAATCGATCTATATCTGGCAGTGTGAACAGAGGATGAATGATCGTGCCTGCTGATGCGGAGGCAGCTGTGCGGCTGAAATGGATGACACCAAAATAGTGCTAGCCTTCCGACGTCTGAAGCCAGTCAGGAAGTATGTGAACGCGGAATAAAAGATGAAACTTCCAGCATGGAATCAGACCAGATAAAGCAAATGAATTCGAATTCTCAGTGGATGTACTGCAGGCGCCGGTACTATGAGAAGATTATTGGATTGGACAGGAGAGGATGGGGGAACAAATCTCGTCCACGGAGTCCAGTGTGAGTGGAATATGTAAATGACGGAATCGTGACGTTTCCTCTACCTTAAGAGCGGTATATCGAATCACCTATGAGTCCTACAGCAGAGAAATCCAAGATAAATCACTAGGATTAGTTCGCAGTCGCCCGCCGGGCATTGACCACCGCGTCTGCTCTGGCCCAGTAATCCTCACCCTCGCGCGCACCGCACTCCCAGTCGGCAACATAATCCACCACACGAAGGTGAACGAAACGCGGATCGGCGCCAACCGACTCGTACGGGGCGGGTATCTCGATGACAGAGCTAGAGTCGCATAGAACGACGAGTACCTTGAGGAACGGGCATTGCGCGAGCGCGCTATGCCAGACGGCCACTGGCGCGGTGTCTTGCTCGAAGGAGAGATGTGTGAGGCATGGGAGCGATCTGAGGCCTGACCATGTCGCCCAGTCTCCCTCTCCCGCGCCATAAAGGTGAAGATGGGAAAGGCGGGAGAAACACGGCAGTGTGAAGCGCGGTGAAGGTCCGTGGTATGTGGTGTGCCTTTTGATATCGACACAGAGTCGCCGCAGCGGGAGATTCTCCACGAGGGAAATCAAAGCACTGCTAGTGGGAAATGCCAAATTCAAATCGATCGCAGCGTCGCACGTGGAAAGGATCTGGAGGACGAGATCGTCGGAGGGGAAGCCGATAAAGCATACATGGCGAACGTGTTGACGCAAGAACGATGCTGGCTTCCGGTTGACCAACTTGCGGATGTCAGGAATTCGCCGTACGAAAAGGGCTTTTGTGTCTGGATACGGTGCACTTTCCGGGAGTATTGTTAGAAGACCATATAAGAGGGGTTCAATCCTGGCCGCATGTTCAATACCAGAGGTGTAAATGAAACGGTGAGGACACTACCAGATTTTGATGCGGTGAGCGACTCGCAGCATCGACGGCATACAATATGGGTGAGTTATAGCTGCTATTTCAAATATTAACCTTTCCAGTTCAGTGGGAAGTGTCGGCATTCGTTTCCGAGAAAGACAATATAGCGTAGGTCAAGGGTAGGAGGAAAGAAGCTTTGGGAGGCTGTGCATCTTATGCGAGAGTCACGAACGTCACATCAACGTCACTAGATCCGAGTTGCTCTTGACCACGATGCAACCACGATGCCAATCCGAGTCCTCATCAAAGACCGGAGCGAAGATGTCGCCCTTCTTTTTCTTTCTTTCTGCGACATCGCTGTGCTGTCTATGGGCCGTGTATGTATCGCTGAAGCCTGTCTGTCTGCTTCCGCATTATTGAATCTGCCACGTGAACGCATTCTTTCGTCGACTGACTTCGAGCAAGCAGCTCTGGATCGCACTCATTGAAGACCTGGCTGAACGCAGACTTGTTGATATTCCGCACTCACGGTCGCTGATTGAGCACTCTACCGAAGAGCTTACTTCCCTTGTCAAACGAACGGTCCTCGGCCCTGCGACGTCGTCCCCGCCCAAGGGGGTCCAACGATAAGAAAAAAAGATATCACCTACAAAAGTTTTTTTTCCGGGGGTCTGAGTACCCCTCCCCCCCTCCCCCGTGGGAAATTGCCTTATATAGATGCCATTTTAACCGATTCGGGTGATTTTTTCAGCTGAGAGGCTTCCAAAGGCTACCTAGCATGTATCCCAGTGTTTAGATCATGGAAAAGTGCAATGTGGAAGGAGGAAAAAATCGTGCAAGTCACGCATCACAATGGGGCACGTGATAAATTACCTGTTTCGGAGTGGCTGTTCCATCATATCAGCTGTTATCAGGCCTGATATGGGAATAATCTTTTGGTCTCAAACTCCAAGACGACTTCACCGAGCACTTTGGAACCATCATATTCGTGTTCAGTGGGTAAAACTGCGTCAAACGCAACCTGGTTTCGAAATACCGCAGAAGTGGACCCCCTTGTCCCCGCCACATAAATCTCACACCATCCCTCATTACTGAGGATCAAGTTGAATTGCTCTTCGCTGGCCGACACGTGCTCGTACATCGGGGATCTCCAGAGTGGTGCCTTGAGCTGTGGACCGTCGACGCCGACTCGCCGTTCTGGACCAGAACTCAGACTTCCGACCTGTATGCCGCCGAAATCTTAGATGGCGGGCGATCTGTCATAATTTTGGCTGTATCGATTTCGTTGTACGTACTGGTACTCACTCTTATGGGCGTTGTGCACATTCACGCCGTTTTTCAGCAATTTGCTCGAGGTTATTCAGGTCGATCTGGAAACAGCGGAGTCTCGCGATCTCCTCAACATCACACTCCCCGACAACTGCAGTCTTTCGGATAATGCCAGGCAGGTGATCTCTGGTGATCTCCTTGCCCAAGCACTGTATTGGTACGGCGCGCTCGACGACGACCATGGGACCTTCGCCACGATCCTGCTCATTAACTGGCGGTCGCAGAAATACCTTCTCTTCTGGTACTCCTGCGATGGACCGATTATTTTCGTGCGTGCTTGTCCTCCATCTTCCATTACCACTTGTAAAATATGTGCTGTACAGCGCCCCTCCATCGCCCTTGCTCCGGGTCACATCATTTTCACAACCCTAAGGAACGTGGTTGTGCACTCTGTAGCGGCTATCGCATCACGTTGGCGCCCCATAGACCCTATCAGCGCTGCCTCACTGATCCATTTGCCGCCGCGGGATATCGCCCCCACCCTCCTGGAGCAAATTGACTTCCCCGCGACGGTCCTCGTGAGCCATTTCTGGATCCCCGTGCTTGTTCTGTACCGCTCACCTCTCCGACGCGATGAATTCAAGCTCGTTGTCTACCAAGTGGGCGACGTCCATCAAGGGCGAGTTTTCAGGCCGTTGCAGTATGCCACGCTGCTGAGCTACCGCTTCTCTATTGCGGCCAGCTCCGGAAACATGGTGGGATGGGTGCGCATGTCCTGCTCTCTAGCGCAATTAAATGTCACGTCCGTCTCGTACGCCGGGTACTGTATGCGGCGGGTAGGACCGCAGATATTCAGACTGGTCGACACGCCTCTGCTGCGTTGGGCGCGCACCGAAGCGTCGGAGGAGTTACAACAGGTTACCTCTCCTGAGAATGGCGTCGATTCCACCGATATGGTCATGGAGGTGAGAACGCGGCAGTACCGTGGCATTTTGTCGCCCTATAGTCATGCGTTGGTGCATCTCCAGGGTTCTTCCATGATGTTGACGTACTACGTGTAACCCAGACGGTCTACCTCACCACGCATAACTGTCTAACCGTCCAAAAACTGCAACCTACATCTAATTGATCAAATCCTATCCATCCATTTTGATTCTCTGATGGCCGCACATTAAATAAAATTTGTAAGGCGGCGGGGATGCCGATTGTACGCTGGTTCAATTCGTGGGATTTGGCCTGGCACAACACAATCGCTGGCTCATACGGGAGCAACCTGTCGATCTTGAGCCGCTGCCGCCTTTTTTTGTTTTGGTGTGTGTTTCGCTTCCAATTATAACCCGCCGCAACGAGGTGAGTTCTAAACTTGAAAACAACGCACAGCCGCAGCGGAATGCCGAGAGATCAGGGCGCCCAAGCACCGCTCCTTGCACCACGACCACCATGCATCCTGACCTACAGCTGCAGAACCTCTCTCAACTTCCAATCACTTGGCGGGCAAGTCTCGCATCAAACGTCCACCGCGTGTAGTCTGATGTCCCGTCCCTTCAGAGCACCGCAATCTCGGCTGCTCGTGGCAACGGCCCGGCACTTCATAAGCTCTTTGCATTGGTCCAGGCGATTCCGAAGCCCGAGTCACTACGTCTGCTCCCCGCATTTTATCCTCAGTTCGCTCCCGCCAAAATCCCCGATGTTGATGCCACTATATCTGACGAGGACCGTGGCGCTATCAGCAACGCATTTGTCTCTCTAAAAGCAATGCTCTTGCTGGTGATTGGGAGGGGTATCCCTCAAGTTTTAGCGGTACAAATCTGGCCGCGTCTGTGGAAATGGATCGAGTTCTTCTGGATCTATCCCGAGCTTCTTCTGGCGGTCTCACAAGAGGATGTAGAACCCTGGAGTCCGTGTTTCTGGGGTGGCGCAGTATGCGTGTGTTTTGCCCACCTTGATCAAGTTGCGACCATCATGAAAAGAACACCTGGTGTGTGGATGTTGCTTACAGAACACTGGGCGGAAATTCTGCGATTTTTGAATCACGAGTCAGAGGAGGACTCATTCATCCAGGCGTGTGAGACTGTGGAGCGTCTTAACCAAGGGATTATCCATGGCGACAATTTGCACCACATGGTGGACGGTGCTGGTGGAACCCTCGATGACCTCGCCGCTCTCATCGTAGAACACACCAGACTGTTCGGTCGATTTTTTCACCTTCCCGACGACATTGCCGGCAGACTGCTCATTTGTGCGCTGACGGTCATCACGGAGGTCGGCAAAATTGACGCAAATATCATTGGCTCACTCGTTAGTCATGGGATTATCGAAGCCGTCGTCAGCGCATATTGCAAAATCGCAGATTCCAGACTACTCCTTTCATCGGTGCAGGAAGCCTTTTTTCAATTGCTAGGGCAGATGCTCGATTCCCCGCCTGGATATACTTGGATCACAGAGGCTCTCAAGGCCGGACTTCTGCACACTATTTCCAAGGCGGGACGCAAGGCGGGGGCGGACCACACAGAAATAAAACGTCTCTTGCGCACCACGCTTCCGAATGCCATGGTTTATCACTCTGTGTTGTCCCAGTTGCAGATATCGCTCGAGGACGCCGCGATCAATGGGACAACGCGTAACCTGCGGCCCGGGATGCGCGCCGAGTACTGTAGTATTTCATTCAAATCGACAGTCACGCGTCACGCACCCCCCTGTCGATATTGAAATTTGGCAAGGGTCACGCGTCACGCGGCCGTTTGTCGAACCTCCCAAGCGTCACACAGGGCTCAAAATCGCCTCTAAGACCCAAAAAAACCAAAAATTTCCATTCGATGTCGAAAATTTCGTTGGTGTCACGCCAAATTTTGGCTGTTGTCGAAATGTCGAATTGATTTTTTGGGTCACGCATCACACCCAGTGTCGATTTGAACGAAATACTACAGTATAACCGATTTCTCGAATTGGCGTCAGACCAGATAACTCTCAAAAACTGGTACGATTCTGAAGAATATGTTTCACGCCGGGCGTGCGACAATGGACGTGCGTACCACGGTATCCCCGCTTCCAACCTTATTGAAATTCATGTTTATAGTGTGGCAGGATTTCTAGCCAACACGATTTCCGGCGGTGTTCAGGGTGCCAGCAGACATACTACTGCTCTCGGGAATGCCAAACGGCAGATTGGAAAACTTCAGGCGGCCATCGGATGCGTTGTGTGAATCTCCGATCTGCACCCTCGCTCTACGTATCTCCTGGAGGGGTGCTAAAAGCCTCTCCAGGAACGCCCGTGCAGCTCAGTAAAAGAGATGCCTCATTCCTCCGCGCACTCGTGGACCACGATTACGCAAACCTGCGCCATAGCATTCGGACACAGCAGATTCTCCACGACGTCCCAGCACCACAATCCTTATTTTTAAGCTTTGTCGAGCCTGAAAAGGAGGGGCGGGGTTCACTGGGCATCAGCGGAGTTCCTTACGAGTTGGACTGGGATCAGGTCTCTGCCGCCGCTGGCGCCAAAGCGGAAGATTGCTATGCGCGCGCGGCACGGGGGGGCGGGCTCTTCGAGACACAATTTATCCTCGTTGCAGAGGGTAGCGCCGTTCGCGTGCATATCATGCCGATGCGCACCAGTCACAGCGCGATGGCGGATGGACTGAAGCAGCTGAGGCGGCGAATTCCTGCTGGAATTGATCTCAAACAACTCACAGAGCGCCTCCCACGCATTCCTGCGGAGTTGAAAACTCTGCTCAAAATCGAGGTGGTGGAGATTCATTGATCGGAAACACAACTCGTAGGACACCAGCACCCAGGGAGACCTCACTAATCTGATCTCAGTGCAGGGCTTTTCATACCTCATTCTTTCGAGTCGTATAGACACGCTATATATATATGATACCTGTATTTTGGACGGTTGTATGTACTAAATTCATTATTGTAGTCGAAAACTCCAATTCCCGGATAACGTCTCACAGTGATCGTCATGTACCACTACCTGCTCAGTTTCTCCGCCGAGGTACACGTCATATGGAAGCATTCCAAACCCTTTGTCGTGGGGGAGGAGACCGTGATCTTCTGTGTGAATTGGCTTCGCGTGTCCAACCTCGCTTGCTATGTGCTTATGGCGTCTCCGGGATCGTTGTCGTCGCATCGGTGCGTCGGGTGGACACAAGCATAGAATGTGGTATGTGTACGGAAGAGGATAGCAGTTTTCGCCGAGGAACGAAACATGCGGTAGAGGGTTGTCCGCCCCCAACAGGGTTAACATCCGCATGGATATCTGCGCCCGCACGAGTCCTCGACCAGCGGATGCGAAAACCGAGCGTGGCGCAGGCGAGTAACGCAACTGCATCATCCAAAATCCGCCCACAAACCTCATAAGTAAAACAAAGCAATACACATTAAGGCGAATAGCCTGCTCCTAGTTGGTAATACATTCCTGAATCTAGCGCGCACCCGGCGCTCGCAACGTCCGCTTAAAGTTCGCCCTTGATCGGTACACAGAGATGCTAGATCGCGAATTGAGTTAGCCAAAAGTCGAGCACGAGAATGGTTATCGGCGTTAGGAGGTGGGTGGAGAAGGAAGTATGACGCACATTCTTCGCGACCGCATGGGAGTACTTGCGCACCATCGTGCGGCAGTTATACCCGTACCTGTCGTGCCTGTCAACGAACGCCCACAACTGAAATCGTAGGCAAAACGAACCAGCAGTTCTCCGGCGGCGACCACCCGCCTGCAATGTGCCGCATCGTCAGCCCGTGCGCCTTGAAAAAAGCGTTAGGGGTATGACGAAACACCCACCTTTCACCCGCTCGTCGAGGAACCACCTCCACACGTGTTCCTCCAGAAACTTGATCAAACACGGCTCGCAATACGACAGATCAACTGTCCAGGCGTCCCACTCTGGGGCGGCCCGGGGCACCCCAAAGATGCTGGTGATCCACGGCCCCATCGTGTCCTCGTTGAACATGCGGCTGACGGACGCCGTAAAGGGCGTGAAAACATCCCCGTTGTTTTTAAGCTGACTTTTGAGGAGCTGATCGGGCCATATTGAGACGCGATGCCAGTCTGGGGTAGTTGGATCAGAGAGTTGTAATACAGGAAAAGGACGGGTGCGCGGACTGGCTTCGGTGAAAAGCGCAAGCCCACCGGGGGTGGCGCATTTCGAGCCTATGCACCACACATCAGCGTGAAGCTTGAATTAAGTGAAATGGGCTCACAAGTATCGTTGGCACCGTTGATCGTATCCAGAATCCACTTCGTCGCGGGCTCATCATCTTTAGGCGGCTTCATCTTGCGCGCGGTCCAGATGGTTTCAAGTGGGAGGGAGAAGTAACCCTTGTACAGAGGGTTGTCATCGACGTCAAAAATCCCGAAGCTGAGGTCGTTGTAGAGGCTTTGGGTGGAGCGCTCTTCCCATGCACGGACGATGCCGCCCGGCCCCAGAGACAAGAGGATGTCAAGCATGTTCACCTCTGACGACAATCTGAGAGCTGAGGAGGAGCCAGCATCAAGAAGTAAAACTCACGGGTATCGTCATGGCCAGCGTACACGCGTTTTAAGATTCCGCAGAAGAAATGCACAACGGCGTAGAGTTGAAAGAGTTCGTCAGTTGGATATTGGTTAAGCAGAGCCGTACGCTGGCGCTGAATGAGGTGGGTCCCATCCGCACCCACGTTAATCTCGTCGAACGAGTAGCGGTCCCCGGAGAAAATGTTGGTGTACAACCAAATTCGATACACAGCCCGGCGGAAGCGCCAGGATTCTGCCGGCGCAAGTACGCTTTTTCGTGAGGTTCGGTCTTTCTGCCTGAATATAGTACACGAAGGGAATAAATAATAGAGAGTTTCGGTGAGCACCAGATCAACTGTGGCAATTTTCTCAGAATCCCGTCTTGAGCTAATGTACCACATTATAGCCCATAGAGAGATGAAATAGTGGTAGCATGCAACGGACGATCCTGAACTAACTGAAACACGAGCCACAGTTGATCTGTGCTCCACCGCAAACTCTCTAATATAGGTTGTGGTGTGGATAGAAACCCGACATGCACGTGAGGCTGTATATATACTCCAGAGTATCGACAACTTCTGAGTTGTTCTCCAATCGTTGTTTCTCTTCCGATGTAATAACACTTGCACTGTGTTCTTCCGGGCAAGTTGTGGCCACCGTGTCAGGATCGTCCTTATCCATGGCCCCGAGAGTCTCGTCAGGGTTACGCAGCGGATAGCGTATGGCTCTCAAAGCCTGTGGAAGGGCTGGGCCAACAATATTGTATGCCACCGCTCGGTTATGGACTATACAGACGTCAAGCGCGGCATAAATGCCGCAGAAACGTCCTACCTTCGGGTGCGTTTGGAAGACATTGTAGAAGGCTTTTGAGACCAATACCATAGACTGGAGAGCGACAAATGTGGGGCAGAAAGTCAGAATGCGGTCCACGACATCGTCGGCCAGCGGCAAGGCACTTTGGGCACGCATCGCGGTGAAGGCACACGACGGCAATGGCTGTGCAGACCAAACGTCCCAATTGGGAATCTGTCAATGCCGTAGGACTCTGATGTAAACACTGACAAATATCCTTCAGCTCCAGGGCAAAGGACGATGTTCATTGTGCCCTACAGTTTTCTGCCAAAATCACGCAAAAAAACTCAACACAGACTGAGAAATTTTCATTAGAAATTTTCAAATTTACCACTAACGGCGGTATACCATACTTACTACGGCGGCAACCAGATTTATTTAAAGATTTTGAGGCTGCGCCAGGATAAAGATATTCCAAATCCCGCCCACGCTGGAATCAAGCAGCACTGCGAACGGTCCTTCAACGCCCCTGTGAATCAAAGCAGATCACTCCATATCATTGCACCGAGCGTTCTAAAACCATTGGGAAATGAGTGTTCTATCCGCCCCGAGGACATGACTTAAAGCCTCCTTTTTTGGTCTCCCTTCGCCTTCAGTAGCGTGGTACCATAAATGAATAAAATATTGTGCAAAACCTATTCAGAAAATAATGAGGCAGAAGGGAATCGGAGAGGATTGGGGCAGAATCGAACTGCAGGACCTGCACCACACATGAACCATAATTCTTTGGCTTACAGATGTGAACCGTCTCAGCCCATCCGCCGAGGCGTTCATGTACCTCAAAATACTCACAACCAAGCTCACAACAGCCGCGGTTAGGGCATCAAACCGCCCGTAATACGGCCCGCGTTTCAGCACAGTTTCATTGAGCCCCATTCCATCAAATGCCCCAAGTGAGATGCCTGCTCTCATTTCATTCCACAGTTTCGTGGACTTCCACCGGGTCCAGTTAAACGCGACCCTTCAAGTTAATTATAATTTCACAAGCTCCGGTACGTATGTCCATTGATCATTTTTTTTTTTTTTTGCCGCAGATCTCACTGCCAGTTCAAGTTCAGCGTAACTTACTACCTCGAGATAAATGGGTGTTCGGCTGGCTTTGAATGGCCATCATTTTTCTATGTTCGATGCGCGGGGCCGAATTGAACTGTTCATCAGACTCGGATTCCAATCCGGATGGAGAACCAAGTAGACCCAAATCTTTCTTGCCATAACTCACACTATCCGACGAGACTGCTTCTCAATGTCTTCCCGGAGCCCCCGCCCGCTGTTGGCCGCAGGATGCATAGTTCCTAGGCACACCTGAGTTACTTTAGCATAGATCAACGAACGGCTGACGGAAGGTCGGCCCGATATCACCATGGTTCCTGATTTCGGAGATGCGCAATTGTTCCCGCCCATTGACTCCGCTGCGGTCCAATCTACTGTAGACTTGAAACTCGGGCGATGAATCCCGCGGTGGTAAAAATCTGTTTGGTTCCGCAAAACGGCAATATCTTTATCAATGCGACTGCGGCGCATTTTCTTTGATGGTTTGTTCCGAATCGCGCAACACTCATTCAACACCACAAGTATCGAGAGGGGGCAAACCCGCGTCCCCACCATTTCGTGTCGATTGTCGTCAAATTCCGGTTTCCTGGATCTACCTGGGTTTTCCTCGCTCATAAGGGCCGTTTCAAACCAATCCATGTTCAATTGCTCGATTGTTGAGACAATTTCCCCACGCTGCTCACCAGGCACAGCAACCACGGTCCCACATCAGCCATAGCCGTAGATGCCGGACTCCGACTCACGTCCATTGAATGGCGAGGAGTTTGTTGGTATGACCATTCCGTGCCGAGTCGGCGTGTTGACTACTTGAAGGTAGGTCATGTACTGTAGCATGCGGTAGCGTCGCAGAGCGCCAATAGCAAAGAGGGCTTCCCGGTCAAATCATCCGCTGCAGCTCGCGATTGCTTGTAAGCTCTATATCGACGAGTAAATTGTTGCTACGACATATGCGTCTATCCTCGAGTACTATCAATGTCGGCTTCAATCCGTTCCTGAGTCCGAATTTAAGCTATTAGGATCTCAGTCTTTTTGGTCGAGTCTGCGATTGGGATTGAGCAGAGCCTGTTCATTTAGTGGTATTATATGGATGGACGCCGCACACTCCTTGTCCCTTTTACAACCTTCATTCCCTAAGAAAGCAGGCACAAGCGGCCAGATGATCAACGGGAAGCCACCCAAATCTTGCTCCGATCATACCATCATTCATACTAGCTTTTTATGTCTCCCTCGATTCTGATTCTCCTTGATGGGACTCTTCCGCTCCGTGAGCATCGCTTCCGACATACTATCCGGTGTTCCTGAGACCGAAATGACTCGTGATCATGGATGTATATAAACTGGAAAATTGAGACGAAGAATCTTAGGTCCCCCCGTTCCTCGTCCGTCACTTCTTCAATAGCCGTTTACTCCAGTTCGTGTCAATGCCTTCCCGTCCCAAGTGGTCAAACTGACCGCGCCATTTGGCAGCAGCATCCTCATCTGCCATGATGTTCAAATCCTCCTTCCTCGTTGGGGTTCTTGCGGGTGTTGTCTCGATTCAAGCGGCCCCCGCTGTGTCACAACCTCCACCGGTACCCATCGTTGCGAATGCGGCTTCCATCGCCTCAGGTCTCAAAATGATGCCTAGCTCCAACGATCGCTTCAAGAAGCTTCTGACAGACAGCAGCGGGAACCTTCTCACCGGCGACGCCCTCCGCCAACTCACTGTTTTCGATTTCAACAACCAGGCACCTGCCGCTGGCTCCAAGGGCGGCTCCATCCTCCTCGCTACCGTCGACAACTTCCCTATCCTGGAGGAACTTGGCCTCTCCGGTGCCATTTCTCTCGTCGAGCCCTGCGGCCTGAACATCCCGCACACGCACCCCCGCGCGAACGAGATGTTCACCGTCATCGACGGGATTCTTGATACCGGATTCGTTCAGGAGAACGGATTCAACACGGAGATCGAGACGCAGCTGGGGAAATATCAAGCAACCGTGTTTCCCATGGGTGCGATTCAATCGTTATTCGTCTATCTGATGAAGTCTGACTGGTAACTTCAGGCAGCATCCACTATCAGCAGAACCCCACCTGTTCGCCGGCCGTCTTCGTCGCCTCGCTGAATAGCGAGGACCCCGGTCGCAGTGATATCGCCACGAGCTACTGGATGCTGCCGTCCGCTGTTGTGGATGCAGCGCTCGGCTTCCCCGAGACGATTGGCGGTTCGACCATCGACGCCTGGAGGGCGCACCTGCCAGTCAATTTGGCTGCCGGCGTGGATAGTTGCCTCCAAGCGTGTGGATTATCCCATTGATATCTCTTTCCAACCCCCGGATCCAACAGGTCGCATACCATTCCTTGCTTTCCCGGTTTATCCGGTTTCCGGAATGAACAAATTCGAATTACCAAACGTGTACTCTCCTTTAAACAGTCTTCCTGTAACATAATATTACCCCAAATAATTGACAAACCCTAGTTAGTTACTCAAAGTCTTTTGGCAGAGACGCAGAACGGCTCCGCAGTTTCGTCTCAGACGGGAACATAGCCGCCGGTGGACGTGATCCGGTGATATACGTACTGCTCGCGCTTATGTTTGAGAGAGGTGAAGCAGCCAAATGGGCTCTGGGTTATTGGCACCCGAAGGAAAACCGCAGCAGCTAGGAATAGACTCGGCATGATCCTGATCCTCGATCCAATGAAGAGCGGCAGGAGCGGAGTTGACAATATTTTAAAAAACGACTTGTCCATCATGCTCTACCGGACTGAGCCCGAGCTGAAGGACGGACGCTGCCTGTACTATCTTCCACGTCACTGGCTTCAGTTAAGACCGAAAAAAGTTCGTGTACACGGTTACACGGGAGGAAAGGGGCACAGAAATTCAGCAGATACTTAATCGCATACTGGTCAACTGGCGTTCGCAGAAAGTCTCTACGCAACTTGAATTAAGGGCCTGGTTACTTCATGAACTCATCTGTCATAACCTTCTCACGCGCTCCAATATCCTGCAAGGAGTGGCTCCCCAATGTGGTGTCGCTGTCTTCATGGATGGTCACATCGATTTCGTGACGCGCGAGAGCCGTTTCGGAGTAGTAAGAGACGGCGGGACCACCACCCAAGACGAGCGCAGTCATTTTCCTGGACAGGAGGCCTTGGATTGGATGGAGCTGCGGGAAGGAGCAGTGATGAATGAATGATTTTAGACTCACACGTGTTCAAATACAACTTAGATCTGGGTTTCCAGACCAGACTCAATAGCAATGTCAGTTGGACCCAAAAACCCTGGTCAAATCTGATAGCTAGTTTCATGTGTTTAAAGGCGCCTCGACCCTGATCGCATTTCCTGCGGAGGAACCGAAATAACGGTAGTTACCGATATCACCTCAAAAAATCAGGAAAACGGGGATCACACGTCGCACGTACGGCGTCTGGACCATCCACCTTTCATATGACATGACCTGCCCTCTTTTACTGCGGACTCTCCTGGCAGAATGATGGAGAATGACTGGGAGCTTGTAGTTTAATAAAATGGTCCCTCAGTGCCCAGGTTCGCCACTGTAACCTCGTTCTGTATCCCAGGTCATGTTTAGTGTTCTTGTTTTCAAACCAACGCCACAGTATCCGAGACGGCGTATCTTGGGTAGTCCTGATCACCGCTCTTCCGCTGCCTCCCAACAAAGAACGGCGCTTGGAGTTATTAATTCACTGTTGTATCGCCATCTCCAGTGCTCTTTCCCTCTCCCTCTCGCACGTACATCATGCTTGGAGGTCTCATTAAACTAGGAGTGATCCTCCTTGGTCGTCACGTCTCCGCAGAACCATGCAATATCACTATCGACGATACCAGTCCCCTCATCGACTACAGGGATGTCCAGTGCATCACGCGATGTGCCGCGTCAAAAACTTGCCCCAACCGTGACGCCAGCAAGTTTTTCAATTCTACCATAACGTTAACGGACCGGGGGAGTGTGATTTTAAACTTCAATGGTGAGGGATTCGGTACAAGACGGTTCACGAGAATACGCTCATTTCAGCGCGCCAGGTACAGCCATATATATATTCTTTGCTCTGAACAACGATTTCGTGGACACTACATTCTCTATCGACACGGTAGTGGATAAGCAGGTAACCATCGTACCTGGCTTTCTCGTCGGGCAACCAATGCAACCCGCACAATATAATTTCACTATCTTTCAATCCACATCACTGAAACCCGGCCCCCACTTTTTAAATATGTCCGGCGAGGTATATCTGGATTATTCCATCGTCACGCAAGTCGTTTTCAATTGAAGCTGCACTTGCAATTAATGACAATACTCGTGGCTGACATAAGTGATGGCCGCTGGTGGTTTGGGCTCATTTCTCAACCGAATCCATTCAAATAAAATGCTACCATGAATGTTGAGTGATTCTAAGCTCCTACCTACAAAGATAACCATATGTTTCCTGGTTCAATGTCCTGAAATAAAATAATTTGGGGTATTCTCAGAAATCGACTTTGTAGAAATGTCTGCTATCGAAAAATGGTCATGATAGCATGAAAGGACTTGAAAAATAAAGGACACTCACACTTTAGTTCAATCAAAATGATCAGGATTTGACCCCGCATGGATGGTTTCAAGTTGGTGATTTGGGGCCAAAATGCCCTAAAAATGGCCAAAATGGCCTGTTTGCGGGACATTTTGTGAGCTCAAATGTGTAGCAATTCCACTCAAACAAAATTCGATCATTCTTTATTTTTCAAGTCCTTTCATGCTACCATGACCATTTTTCGATAGCAGACATTTCTACAAAGTCAATTTCTGAGAATACCCCAAATTATTTTATTTCAGGACATTGAACCAGGAAACATATGTAAGTAGGAGCTTAGAATCACTCAACATTCATGGTAGCATTTTATTTGAATGGATTCGGTTGAGAAATGAGCCCAAACCACCAGCGGCCATCACTTATGTCAGCCACGAGTAGAATGCTTTGCAGACTGGGTTGTATTATTTCAAACGCTCCAAAAAAAAAGAGAGGCTACGGAGAGCTTTTAGTTCAAAATTAGAATCGTAGGTTTAAGCTATTGCATTCCCATTAGACTTATTTATTTTTGTTTCAAATCATTGCTCCCCCGTCCGAGACGGCGTACAGTAGAAATGACTGATCCCCGCTCTTCCGCTTTATCCAAACTCGAGCGGCGTTCCACGCACCGCATTCGCGCTTTTATTGTCGTCTCTAATATACGCCCACTCCTACTCGCCACCACACTATGTTTGGGACCCATCTTCTGCTGCAGATCTTTCTCCTCGTCCTCCACGTCAGCGCAGAGCCACAAAATATCACCATCGACGACACGAGTCCCCGGTTCGACTATAGGGGTATCCAGCTCATCGAGAGATGTAACACTCTACTATCCTGTGCCAACGAGGGCCTCGACCTAAGCAAATTCTATAATTCCACCTTGACCAAGGCAAGCGGCGGAAGCATAACTTTAAACTTCACCGGTGAGCAAGTCCGTACAGACCTTTTGCAAGTAATTCTCATCTCAGTGCATCAGGTACAGCCATATATGTATTCTTCGCTCTGAATAGCCCATTCCTTGACGAGACATTCTCTATTGATGGCGTCGTTGCCGTCCGTAAGGGCACGACACCTGGGGCTGCAGAGTGGACCAGGGCATACAGTGTCACCATCATCCGAGCCACCTCACTGAATTCGGGCCCACACTTTTTCAACATGTCCGCGAACAGCGTCGGGTCTCTATTTTTTGATTATGCCATTATCACGCAAGTGGTTTTGCATTGCAGCGCTGGACCCCAGAATTAACGCAAGCGTTTTAGATCCGATTCTGATGACACACAGTCGACTTCCGCGATCTCGTTCACCTCCACCGGCAGCACCATGCCTTCCACATCAACCCCCGCCGACTCGGCAGTTCATCCGAGCACGCAAGCCAAGCTCTCCACGGGAGCCATCGCAGGAATTGGTGTTGGTGCGGCCTTCATCAGTGTAATGATCGCGGTCGGCATTTATCTCTGTCTCCGCGCTCGAAAACGCATAGCACGGGTGGGCGGTGGGCATTCCTCCCAACCACCACCCCACGCGACCGAAACAATTCCAAGTCCCACTGCGATCGAGCTAGTCGCGGAGATGCGCATGATGCGGTCCCAAGTCGAGCGCCTAGCGGCCGATCAGCGCCGCAGCAGCGCCGTGTCGACCTTCTCGGGCCTCGAGAGCCCCACAGCCTCACGAGATCTTTCGACTATTTCACGCTCGTCTGTTTCGATAATGAAGCGTGAACAGAGCAGGGTGCTTCGTGCGATCAACGCGACGGCGACCAATTCGATTGTCCATACGGATAGTGGGCTGCGATTAACTGCTGGGATTTCACCAGATGAGATTCCACCGCAATATGCGCCAGAATAGACGAGAGGGACTGTGAGGTACAGCACATTATATATTTGCCATGAAATCGAGTGAAGAAATTGGAGTAACGCCGAGAAGGGGAAGCGATAAGCTTTAGGTTCCGGGGGACAATATTTGGCAGGTATTTTGGGGGGAATCAGGAGAAAATTATAGGCTTCCAAAGCGGACGCACAGACTCGTGGCACGCAAAATAAGCTTCGTTTAACAAGTGATCCCAGGAGCCAAGACGTATTTTAAACCGCCAACCAGACCAAAAAGTGTTTGGCATGTAGGCAAGACGACGATACAGGCAGGGAAAACATAGTGTGTATGGCGGGTCTAATTGGTCGAAGAATATGGCGCCAACTGGGAATCACCAGACCCTCCCGGTGGTGAGGTTTGTCTACAGGGCGAGGGGCATTCGCGAGAGCTGGGTGTAGCGACAAGGAGGCTCGGCGACCACAAGGTTTTCATGCCAGCACCCTCACAGAGGCAACACGTAGCAGTGAGTGATAGGACTGATTTCCACTCCACTCTCTTGAATGTCAGGACTCCGACTTCTAGCAGGAAGCCACGGTCGACTGCAACCAGATATTTTGCATGTTTGAAAAGGGCCGGTTTCTCTGGTGCATACACAGTAAGGCAAGGCAGAAAGGCCACTCACATGCCGGTCAATAAGTATCAGAGATGTATTTGCCTCTGTGTGGCACAACGATGGCATCACACTGCCACAAGGCTTCCCTCTCACCGCAACTACATCGTGAAGAAAACTTTCTCTAGCCTTGATGGTCCGTCCTCTATACCCTGCATTCGGAGTACAGCATCCACGCCGTATTTGTAATAACTCCTGTCCGTTTAAATGCGGGCACAAACGCTGGTTGCCTTGGACTCGATTCTCGAAATACTCCCCTGGGAAAGCGGAGTCGGACTGGTAGGAGGAGTGAGAGGCTACTGAGCTTGTATTTCAGAATGTGAATGGTAACTCTGATCTATTCCATTCCCATTTTATTTCCTTCATCTTCGCTCCAAACCACTGCCACGCAGTCCGAGACGGCGTGCATTGGGTATGCCTGATCCCCGCCTTTCCGCTTTTCCGCTTTATTCAAACACCAGCGGCGTTCGCACGCACCGCATTTGCCCTTTATCGCCGTCCCCAATATACAACTGTGTCTCAAGTGATCCTCTGTCCCTCTCCCACCCGCCACCATACTATGCTTGGGACCCTTATTCTGCTGCAGATCTTCCTCCTCGTCTGCTCAGAACAAAATATCACTATCGACGATACGAGTCCACTGATCAACTATAACGGTATCCAATTCATCGAACGATGTAGCGCGGAAATACCTTGTGTCAATGAGGGCCTCGACCTAAGCAAGTATCATAATTCCACGTTGACCAAGGCACACGGCGGAAGCATAACTGTAAACTTCACCGGTGAGCAATTCCGTACAGACATTTTGCGCGTAATTCTCATCTCAATGCTTCAGGTACAGCCATATATGCATTCTTCGCTCTGGATAACCCATTTCTCGACGAGACATTCTCTATTGACGGCGTGGCCGCCGACCACAAGGACACTACACCTGGGTGGACCCAGGCATATAATGTCACCGTTTTCCGAGTCACCTCACTGGATTCCGGACCACACTTTCTGAACATGTCCGCGAGCAGCGTCGGGTCTTTTTTTCTTGATTATGTCATTATCACGCAAGTCGTTTTGCTTTGCAGCGCTACAGTTGGAATTAATGACAGCGTTGTAGATCTGACTCTGATGCTGCACAGTCGACTTCCCCGATCTCGTCCGCCTCCACGACAGTCTCTCCCAGCAGCACTATGCCTTCCGCTTCGGCCCCGGCCGACTCCGCAGTTCGACAAACCAAGCTTTCCATGGGAGCCATCGCCGGCATAGGTGTTGGTGCGGCCTTCATCAGTGTAATGATTGCGGTCGCCATTTATCTCTGTCTCCGCGCTCGAAAACTCGCAGCACGGGCGGGGGATGGGCATTCCTCCCAGCCACCACCCCACGCGACTGGAACCATTCCAAGTCCCACTGCAACCGAGCTAGTCGCGGAGATGCGCATGATGCGGTCCCAAGTCGAGCGCCTAGCGGCCGACCAGCGCGCGCTTCAACGGGGCAGCACCACGTCGACCTTCTCGGAGCTTGAGAGCCCCACCACCTCTCGAGATTTTTTGACGGTTTCGCGCTCTGTTTCGATGATGAAGCGCGATCAGAGCAGGGCGCTTCGTGCGACCAATGCGACGGCTACGAATTCGATTGTCCATACAGATGGTGGGCTGCGATTGACCGCAGGGACTGCGCCGGATGAGATTCCGCCGCAATATGTACCGGAGTGATGGCCCGCGTGGATTCGTTCGTTTGGGAGGGTGTTGCTTATTACCGGTTGAAGATCTTACATATTGACATTTCGGCGAATGTGCTTCTGTGTCCGCCGGAGAATGCGGTATCTTATTTCGTACGACTTCATTCTATGCTGTTTCTAACTTTCTTTCCGCGGCTGGAGACAGCACGACTCCAATGGTTTATCTAAATTCCGCTCGGACTGGAAAATCGGCGAGAGATTCCAGTTGCAAATAAACTCAGGTAACCAAGGGACAAACACGATCATATCACCTGCCTAATGGCAGAGGCCTGAGTTGAACGGCCACTTCGGGTGAATAACAAAGATTCAGCATTTGGACCCAGCGCACACCGCATGCTACCCTGCCTGCTTCCGGGTGAGTTTCAGCTTGAGTAAGATTCCGTGACAGACAAACTGATCGGGCTCTTCGGCCATAGTTGGCCAGAACCAGGATCTCAGATTCGATTGAACGTGTTCGACCACAAAGATAGGAGTTACTTGATAGCTATATACTCTATATTTCTTGGGTTCTGTAAAAATACATGGAAGATGGGTAGGGGCTACAAGTGTTCGCGAATAGGGGCAAAGGGCGGGCGCAACTCAGTTGTCGCCATCCCAGCGCCAGGCGGCAATGATGCCGGCATCGGGGTGGCCGACCCTGCCAGTGTAGAGCGAGACCAGGAAGTTGATCGGGCTCGATTGACTACCGCGGAAATCGTTCAAGCTGCTCATGAGCGAGTCGATATCCTGGTCTTGGATGTCCTGGATGACCCCTTGCTGCATGGTGAGCGTGACCTGGACATCGTTGATATCGCCGCCGAGCGGCGTGTAGCTCGACACGGTGGTCTGGCCGCTCGGGTTTTGGTACGCCGCGTGGAACGCCGAGTCGAAGTCGTTGCGGATGTGGGTGTCCTCGTCCCCGAACGTCTCGGTGTCCGTGGCGCTCGAGCTCTGCACGACCAAGAAGTAGTCGGCGCCACTCGGCACGTTCGGGCACTGGTACGTGTCGCCCTCGACGCGCTTCTGGATGGGCACGCCGTTTGGCGAGAGGACCACCCGCTTGCTCAACTCGACGGACGAGCCATCGACGGAGGCACGCGCTGTGCGCTCGCCCAGAGCGTTCGCACCTCTGCGAGAGAAAGGTCATCAGCATGCAGCGCAGTGAGCCAGAGAAAGAGGCGGAAGACACACCGAATCCAACGTCTGCTGTTCTGAGGCCCGATGTTCATGATGGCAGTAGCCGAGTCCCCGATGTCTTGGCAGGTGCCGCCCAATGAGACCTGGCCGACGTACTGTGCGCATCCGCCGCCGCCATAGAGGTTGTACACGTTGCCGTCGTCCTTGTTCAAGATGAAGCTCTGGGCCTGGTTGAACTCAATACATGTCCCGAGCGGGAGAGGCTCCGTGTAGCCCTCGTCCGCGCCGGTGCAGGCAGTACCGAGCCAGAGCGAGAGATTGTCGGCGGCAGCGAGGCGAGAAATTACGCCTGTGAGATGAGAAGTTGAGATAGCATGGTAATTTTAGGAGGAAAGTTGCTGAGTGAAACTAGATTGAAGATGGTGCTGAGCTGCCCAGCCGGTCACGGTTTATATGCTGTGGAAGGGGCATTCATTGCTGAGGTGGAGCATGAACCGAATTCAACCATATTCTTAGCTCCTCTCTACCCCCAATCCAATACGACACTTAATTAATACACTGTAGTCTCGAGGCAATATCGTTGTACAGTGCTCCACAGCGGCGCGCTCCGTAGTGATATGGTTCCTCTGGAGTTCTCTGGACTCATAAGGCCGCAACGATTTAGTTTTAATTTACGAAACCTTAGCCTTACGCAGTCGGACGCCAGAAGTTTATAATGGCTGATAAAGATTTCTATGGATGTAAATTAAAATAGAAAGGTACGAAAACGCGTATTCCGAAACCGTTTGAACCACTCATAGACCGTATTTCCCACGGAAGAGTAAAAGACAGTAATAGTCTTAATGCCATCTTGTTCCACATCAACGGTATCTCTGGAGACTGTTTCCAAACCAAGTGACGCTGGATGTGGAGCGGCTGTGTAAAGGTGGGAGCTATTTTGGTCTCATCGATATGGCACTGTTCTGATTTACCATCGAGCGGCCATAACTACGACTGTAGCACGACAACCTAGCCAGTGGGTCCACTGAGCAATAGAGAAATAGTATAAAAGTAGACTTTAAGTGGTTGACTGGGCATCACTGCAACTGGAGTACGACAACCTAACGGGTCTCTTGGTTATGGTAGCAATAGGTTAGGTAGGTAGGTAGCAGTACACGGGACGGTCCGAATCACGAATGCCGGTTCCAGGGATTTTCCCGGTGTACAAGCAAGCGGTAAATATACCATCGCCCCTGGACTCATTCCTGTCATCTAAACCAAGCTCGCAGACCCCACAGGTTTCCCTATGCCCCACGGTAGAACCTAGACAACAAAACGAAGCATAAATATACCTGAATTAGCTTATCAGTCATCCCGTCTACGATACACATGTGTCGCGTAGAAAACTTCAAGGACATCATGCACAAATTTCCCAACCAGTGCGATTGTCGAGCGCTCGTATATAATCACTGCATTCAAGGGGCTCCTAGACTCAGTTTGTCAAGGTTTGTGTAGGTCTGGCAAGGTGAGCGTAGGCCGCTATACAGGCTGAGTCTGGGCCCACTGCGGTGTGTCTAGGGGCCTGTGTAGCCGCCTATACTCAGCTCACCAGACCTACACACACCTTGGCAAACTAAGTGTAGGTCCATGTGTGTCTCAGTCTGGGACCTCTTTGAACGCAGTGAATCGCCTTCAAGAAGTCCAAGGGAAATCGTACAAAAGTAAACTTCAAGTAGTCTACTTGCAAGCATTTACACTACCGGATTACAGCAAATAGATGGTATCCTGCGAGAATTTGGATCGCTGCACCGTATATATTCGGAATAAGTGATGGCGGGAAGAACGAACGCTGAGTTTCCTTCACATTCAGGATAGGAGTGAGCGCACCAGCATCAGCATCCATTAAATATTCTGATCCCCGCATCTGTCTCTGCATAAATGTATGGGCGGCGTTGCAGTTGCAGATACCCCTGGTCATAGAATAAAAATAAGCATAAAAAAACAAACATCAGAAATTTGAATGGCAGAGGCCCGAGTCGAACGGGCAACCTCGGGCGAATGAGAGCCACTATGGAAGAACATCACTGGGTCAATGCAACCGCTGTTTCCGAAGAGCGAGCGCACCACTGGATCTGTCTCCGCATAATTGAGTGGGCGGCGTTCCAGTTGCAACTAAACGTGCCACATACAATAAAAATTAAAATAAACATATAACACCGAACTAATGGCAGAGTCCCGAGTCGAACGGGCGACCTTCGGGTTAGTCGCAAGATTCGCAGAACCACACTTGCACCCGGCGCACGCCGCGTGCCACCCTGCCATCTCATAGGGAATCTCACCTTGGACATGCAGTGGAATTTTCGCTGGCATTTACATAGCTGAATTCCTCGGCGTGTTACTGGCAGCGATACCCACCAAGTGAGTGAATAAGTGCGCAGAGAGAGAATGCGAGAATCCATTCACAGCAGGAATAAAAAAGCAGAAAGAAAACGAAAACGGCAGGGACCCGAGTTGAACGGGCTTCGTTGGGATACAAGCATTTATCACGATCGGAACCTAAAGCACTCCACGTACCACTCGCCTTGAACACCTTCGATGCGTGCTCGCTTACACGTACATGTGCGGGGAAAACTGGGAGAAATTTCATATACGCCGAGTTCATGTCGGCTATGTCGTGACTAGAATTGCTAGTGAACGCGGTATCTTAACCCGAGAAACCTCATCCCTCAACCCATGGACACAATGCATAACAAAGGCACCATACCCACCGCACGGCAGAGGTCCGAGTCGAACGGAAGACCTCGGGAGTTGGGAGAGAAAAGTTCTCATGAACTTGGTCCCGGCGCGCGCCGTGCGCTACCCTGCCCTCTACGCTGCATATCCAGGTTGGATAACAACTAAATGAATCCAGCCTGGTGTGGGCATGGGGATTGGCTTTGCAAGGATGGGCCGTCGAGACTCCTCGAGAGAAAGAGACAAACACATCGGGCTCTTCGGCCGATAGTAGGCGGAGCCGGCATCTCAGATTCGGTTGAACGGCTCTAAGGGTTGTGGCATATACACATTTTGTTATCTTATCGACTTATCTTATCGAACATATCTTATCTTATCGAACTCACAAACTGTTGCTTAACACACCGGATAAAGGAAAATATTGACTCGGCGCACATCGTGCGTGCTACTCGAGCTCTGCCATAACTCTGGTATTCGTAAATTTTAACTTGGCTAAGATTCTGCGGCCACGGTAGGACTCGCTCGATCGGCTGGATTGCGCAAGCGCAGCTAATGCGCGAAAGACGATGGAATGCAGGTTCAACACCGTACGGAAAAATAAAGATATACTCTCTTCAGCAAACTGAGTGCCCGCGACAGGTGGGATCGTTCAATGGAACTTGAACTTGGAGGACCGATGTTCTATACAGTATACGTGACGTAAATCAGCTCGCGACAATATTTGAGACCAAGATAGTAATACTTCCACTGCTTCGTGATCTCCTCAACGGCCTCTTTCCCACTACATAGGGTTTGGAATGGTGTATCGAACGACCAACCTCAAAGCAAAGGTTGAGGAACGCAGGATTTAATCCGCACGTGTCACTGTCGACCACCGAGAATACCGAGGATAGTATACCCGGAGTATCCGCACGGGGCTAAGAATCGGTCTTGGCCTGTGTCAGTGATTTGCGAGGAGCACGGAGGCACCTTGGCAACGGCTAATTTCTCTTCACCGGTGGCGATCGCGACGACTCCGACTTCTGATCAGTGCAAGCTGTACATTACGACACAACTGCTGCGGACATTTATTCTCATCCTCCTTTGTCCCCTGTAAAACTTGAATAGCTCACTGAACTAGGTGAGGGCACCTGAAATTTGGGAAGCACGAAGGCCATCAATGGCATGGCAATTATCTCCCTCCTCTATCAAGAGTGAGCGAAGAGATGGGAATCAATTATTTGCGGGCACCATCGCAGAAGCGGGAAGTAAAATTAAAAGCGGCATGGACGTGCCAGCGTGTGAGATATATCGTATAGCAGCTCCACCAAGCGCAGAACGTGTCAGTCTCCCCAACACCTCCTTCCATGACCCGCATTTTCCTCCGATATCGACTGCGCTGCGTCCTCCCAGTCGTGGTGCTCGCTTGCCTCATACTCCTCACTGGATTCACGGCCGCGGATACCAAACTGCGGCTCTGGGTGCTACTGTATTACCACTCCTTCCAGCGCTGGCGGACGTCGGGTGGGCCTCCAAAATACCTGGCACTGCGGCGGTGGGAGGCCGCGTTGCCGCAGCACAATCTCTCGCTACCTTTTCCTGAAGGCAAGACTGGGCGATACGTCAAGTTCTCGAACCAGGCCGGCGTCCTGGGATGGAACACCTACTTCAACGACGTGTGCGCAAATCCACAATCTATATGTATCCGAACCACATTAACGAATTCACAGCCTGATGAATGCGCACCTCGCGTATATATCAGACCGCGCGTACGTATTCCAGGACTATACATGGGCGCCTCAGGATTTTCAGTGGCCGAGGAGGAAGTGGCTCACAAAACATCCGCACACGCCGCTCAACGCGATCGTCTCCGGTCCAGTGGCCGGCGGGCTATTCGAGTCGGACGATCCCGCCCCGCGCGCCATCTCCCAGGACTGGTTCGACGTCGTTTGTCCCAAGAACGAGCGCCACTACATCGACATCAACGCGCCTGGCGTAAACCCTGCAGTCTCGCAGCAGGCATCTGAGTCCGGGATAGAGATCCTCACCCATTGGCGGACGGTGCTCCGCGACGCACCGGAGCGGTGTCTCGAGATTGTCGCACCGTCTGACGCGAAGGGGGACGGGGATGCATTCCCGCAGATATTCGACCCCCTCCTTTGGAAAAGCCCACGCATCCTCACCCTCTGGGCCTCCATTTCCCAGTCCCCCACATCCCGCCTGCTCGACGCCTCGCCAATCGTGGGGTCCGCCGTTGCGCGTAACAGCTACCTATTCATACCGCGCGGACCCCGCCCGACACACCCGGCACCACGCGATCCCTTCCAGCGCATGCTCGCCGTGCACCTTCGACGGGGCGACGCCTACGAGGCGCTCTGCCGGGAGATGAGCCGCAGGGACGAGGGCTTTTACGCGTGGAATCTCTTCCCGCAGCTACCCGATCGCTTCGTGTCTGAGCCCGACGCGCGAGGGAAGGACGAGCGGTTCCTCGCGCGGTGCTGGCCCGACCAAGCAGGTGTCATACGGAAAGTGGCGGAGGTGCGCCGCCAATACCTGGTGCATGCGACACAAAGCAATGCGACGCTCGATGTGGTGTACATCCTCTCAAATGAGAAGGGCAGGTGGATCGATGGGCTGAAGAAGATGCTACAGAAGGATGGGTGGACAGTCGCTGCCAGCCAGGACCTGGTGCTCGATGCGGAGCAGAAGGACGTGGGTATGGCGGTGGATATGGAGATTGCACGGCGCGCGGCGGTGTTTGTTGGGAATGGGGTGAGCCTGCTTTCTCTTCCTGTTTGTCGTTGGTTGCTCACCTACCCAATCCAGTGGTCCGCATTAACGAGTAATATCGTGTACCAGCGGCTCCTTGACAAGCGCGATCCACTCTCCATTCGCTTCACGTAGGGGGCCATTGGTACCGTTGGGCAGTGAGGAAGTTACACGCGATCTTTCGGCGGTCGCTGAGAGGGCTTGTCCGGGGTTTGCGATGAATGCACAACAAACGAGAGCGAGCTCGCTTGTGGTTCTCGAAAAGTATAGTATTTGTTTTTATGAAATGGGATATCGCAGTCGGCAGTCGTGAACAGGCAGTTTTAAGTCGTCCTAGCGCAACATCGCGGAACTGAGAAGCATATCCATTTAAGATTCTGGATACTGCATTGCGCAAAAAAGCCTGGTCCTGGCACGGGAAAAAGTGGAGCAGATGCCAGAAATTGGATCGGATATGAGGAAGGAACCAGCCATCAACGGGACACTAGGAAAGTCGGTATGTGTGAGACGGCAAGAGCGCAGAATGAGAAGCTGCCGTGGATACTGCGCAGAGCGCGAGAAGGCCGCTGGCGTCGTGGCGAATTCCGGCCTGAAGTCGGTCGGAAACCAGTCCCAGAGTACTAACTTGCACTTGCTGGTCAGAATTTGTCTGGGTGGCGCCGAGAAGAACACGAGAGGCAGATGGATGGATGGATCCAAGGAGTATGGGGTCCAAGTCCAAAAGTGCTGTGAGTCGTTATGGAATTCGGCAATCACCGGTCCAGTTATGGCATAACCCGATTTTAGTTTGTCTTGCCAATCAAGTTGCCAATGTCTTCCTCACCGTTTTGAACACGAGTAAGGGACTCAACAGCATTCACAGACTTGTTCGTTCTTTAATCCCTAATTATGAACGATGCATATTTTGTTTGAATCATCCAACTCACGTGATTGGCGCGTCGACGGGCGGATACTTCAACAAGGACAAATCATCGACGTATAAGTAATAAATACGAAAATTTCTGGAAGGATGGTGTGTGGGGAAATCCTGAGAGATCTTGAAGACTCAATCAGAGAGGGACTATTTCAACCGAATCTTCAACAGGGGTTCGATCAAGTTGAGGTGGACCGTAGTGTTAATTGGGCACAAGAGCAGCCTTCGTGCGCCAGTCGGGTTCTTCACCCCGCTCGCTCGGCGCGTTCCGGCGCTCGTTTTTGTCGATTTATCTGCGAATACGGTGGGTGCTGGCGTTGGCGAGTCCGCCTCTCTCGCTGCCTCTTCTTCCAGCCACTGCGGGCCCAGCGCGGCATCTCTTTCCCTGGTCCGAGGGAGCGCGAGGCGGGACTGGGGCAGCCCCTCTGGCCCGTTGCGGTCGACGTTGTGGCGGCCGCTTGCTTTCCCGTGTTGGGACGCGAAGTGTAGGGCAGGGGTGTCCCATCCCTGTGCTGTCCGCCTGCGAGCCAGTTGTCGCTTCGGGCTGGAATTAGACGAGCGCTTACCAGAGTGTGCGGCGTCTGCGGGTGGCGCATGTATGTTGGGCAGATTTCATTTACACTTTTTTGGGTACCCTCGGCGGCAATTTCAACAGCTTTCCTGCAGCTTTCCAGGAAGTGATGTGATGGGGAAGTGCAGAAGCGTCATGCCTAGTGGGATACCACAACACACCCCGTTCCTCCCTCCTCCTCCTCCTCCTCCTCCCTGTTGCCTCCCCTTTGTTGCTAACTCTCTTACCGTTCGACATGCTTAGGGGAATGCGTCGCACCCCGCTCCACTAGAATCGCCTCGGATGCCTTCGATGCGACGAAGGTCACTCTCAAAGCAATCCAAGCGTCTACGGACGCCTGTGCGCCTCTCAAATCCGTTGTATCCGCTGTTCTAGTGATCTTGGACGGGATCGAGGTGGGCTCTCGACTCCAGCATCTTTTTCAAGTTGCTTGCTCACGAACAATTCTATCGAACGTTCAGAAAGTCCGCTCTAATAAGAAGGGATGTGAGCACATCGCAGAGCGCTCAGCACAACTTGTGCACGATATTTGGAGACAAACGAAGGATTTCGATGTCGCACTACCAGCGGAGGTGGAGAAGAGCGTTGTTCAGATCGAAAAGTATGTGCCTGCTCCGTCCACTTACAGTTTTGAATGTTGACCTGGCTTGCAGGCTATTCAAAGAGATTAAAGAATTCTTCGAAGTGCTCAAAAAAGAGAACCTTTTGGAACGTATTGCTCGCCAAGATCGTAACAAAAGCCAAGTCGAGGAGTATGGAAGATTACTGGACGAGGCAATGTCGCATTTCAGTGTACGTGTCTCCCTTACTGTCAATCTAGCAAGTACGCTGAAATTCCGATATCAAGATCAACCTGGAACTAAGCATACATCGGTTACATCTGGAAGCCGCTGCCGCTGACCAGAAGAGACACGCCGCTGTGCTGGCCGTCTCGCGGATGAGCGAATCTGAGCGCGTGGTGCGTCAAACATGAGATGTGCTTTACCGCCAATTGACAAGCTCCCTCTGGCAGCAGCTCCTTACACAGATACGCGGTAAAGTGCTGTTCGTTCATGCGGGGTCGGTATCTGACTACGATCTAGGGGACATCCATATGGGGAAGCTAGCGGCCATCTTTTTTTTTTTTTAGATCATGAAGCGGGAAGACAATAAGGAATTCCCCCTTTGGCTAATGTGGACAATAAGGAATTCCAAAAACTTTGGCTAATGTGACATCCGA